>SNQJ01S0046261.1:50369-63739 GCA_010110895.2 Picea sitchensis
TATCATTTAAATAATGATTTCTTCTTTTAAAGCACTTTGACTTCTTTGACCTTTTGGGGCTTCAAGCCAACATGTGAAGTTCCTCCAACTTCGTGAGGCCATAACTCTCAAACCATAAGGAGTTATGTGACATTCCACATACCACTTGAAATGGAATGACAAGTACTATCCATCTAGGATAGTTTCACCAACAACTTCATTGATCTTCATCTCATTATTCCACATACAACCATGGGTCCTCCAACCATTTTTCTAGGATAACTCAATCCACAAAGCGTCTTCCCATGGGGGCTTTCACCATAAGGGGACCACTTTGGAGTTCATACATTTGTGCACCTTATCAATCATGATAAGACTATAATGATTCATATTTTCATCAATCCACCACGGCATCATATACATCAACTATGCATCGTGTATCAATGACAACTCATTGATCTATATTCGTCATATCAATGACAGCTCATTGATCCATCTTCATCTATGCATTCTCATAAAGGATAATACATATTACATTACATCAATCAATCAAAAAATCACTTGACATAAATCAATGAAATAAATCAATGAAATAAATCAATCAAACCATTGGCATCAATGACAACATGATCCAACAGGTTTTCTCAAGCAACGTTGTAAAATTCCAATATTTCATGAACTGTCATAGAGGCTTTATGTGCACTACGCACAGGTACTAGTTATATATGGTTATCTACTCTGAAAATATTACTTCTGATAAATTGGAGAGATTCATATACTAAAGGTGGATTATCTTCAAACTAAATGTTACTTTGAAATTCTAGGTTATCGCCTCCCAATATGGTGTCCCTCTGTGCACCTCCAGTTCTAGATACCAGTTCTTGCGAATCGTCTCAAGTGTATGTATAAAATTGTGCATCCATTCCTTCTTGGGAACCTGAATCCAAGTTCTAATTCACTCCACAATATGATTCATCAAACAGCTTAACCTTGTATACTTCTGTGCAATTTCTTCACCTTCTATTACAAATCTGATCTGCAACAACCTTCTACATTGTTTCCAATCCCCTAATTATTCCTTATGTTGGATATGTGTTATATTCTTTGCATAACTAGAACCAGTGTTTATGTTTCACAGAGTGTGCAACGGGGTAAGAGGGGGGCCGAGCTGCCCTGTACAGGATTTTAGGGGAAGTGCCCCCAAAATTATTTTTTTCCTCGGATTTCATGTTCATTTTTGGGAGGTCCTCGATTTTCGTGTCCATTTATGGGAGGTTTTTCGACACATGGTTTTTTGCCGATGGTTTTATATTTTCGGTTAAGGAATTAGGGTTGTTGACTAATATCGATTATTGGATTAGGGTTTTGGATGTCGTTGGATCCTATATGTATATTGTATTGTAAAAAATGTACAATATGAATGAATATAGAATATGTTGGTTTTCCCGGTTTGGGTTTCCAGGGAAAAATATATGTGTAATGAGTGTATTTTCCATTGTATCGTTTATGTTCTTTTATTGGAAATTTGTTTGCAGTAAAATGTTGTACAAGGTTAAAATCTATGTTTGGTATCAAAGAAATTATTGGCTTCAGGGGGATGCCTTTGTGGTTAGGGGTTTGGCTCGGGATTGTGATAAGCCTTGTTACAGTGGGAGATATGCGGTATTGATTCTTCAGGTGAAGACAAATGTTGAGCATTTTGAAAATAGAGATCGATAAATTTAATGGGCAAAGTTTTGAGTTGTGGAAGCTCAAGATGGAAGATATGTTGGTAGACAGAGATCAGTGGGTTGTGGTGGATCTAGGTACTGAACCTACAGGAACGTCAGTATATGATTGGAAAAATTTGGATCGAAAGGCAAAGAGAACAATCTAATTATGTCTCTCAGATTTAGCATTACTGAATGTGTCATGGGAAGCTACAACCAAGGATTTATGGGATAAGTTGGGGAACTTGTATCAGTATAAGTCCCTGGTAAATAAACTATTCCTGTAGAAAACGCTGTATAGCCTGAGGATGAGAGATGGATACTGAGTGACAGAGAAATTGAGTGCCTTCAACACTGTAGTAAGTCAGTTGTTATCTTTTGAATTAAAATTTTAGATGAAGATAAGTGTATCATTTTATTTTTCTCTATACCAGACTCGTGGATAGTCTGGTTGTGGCCATAGGTAGTAATACAACTACCTTGAGTTTCGATGATGTGGCCTCATCCTCATTATCGAAGGATATGAAACGAAAGAACATGGAAGGACAAATGCATTATCTGCAGGAGGATTCTCCCAGGATAGTAATAGATCTAAGTCCTCAAGTGGGAGATCTAAGTCTAAGGGTAGATCTAAATCTCCCAGAAATTTTGTAAAGGAATGTTGGAGATGTGGAAAAGAAGGGCACTTCAAGAATAAATTTAGATCCAAAAGTGTTGAGAAAGTGAAGGGATCTGAGGGTGCTCCCTCTATAGAAGAAAATACCTACAAACAAGAAGGAGGGGATGTGTACTTGTCTTCTTCAAGAACACATGCAGATCATGAGGCATGGTTGGTTGAATCTGATGCATCCTTTCATGTGACTCCCCAGAGGGAGTGGTTCTGTGAATATGAAAGGTATGATGGAGGTAATGTTTTCGTAGGTGATGACTCGACAACCAAAATAATAAGACGAGGAAAAGTCAAGTTGAGTCTCATAGATGGAAGGATTAGAAAATTGTCTGGTGTTCTAGACATCCCAGGATTGGCCAGAAATTTGATTTATGTAATCAAAATGGATGATGCAGGGGTAAAAACAATATTTGAAAAAGAAACCTACGGGATGGTTCGAGGAGAAATGGTGTTGTTGAAGGGATTTTGGATTGGAACTCTGTATAATTTTCAAGGAAGCACTATTAGTGATGGGTGTAATAGTTCCATTGTTCCTGATATTGGAGTAGAATAACAAAAAAATCCTACAGTCTCTAGAGAAAAGGCTATGTTGTGGCATCAAAGGCTGGGGCATATCGAAGAGAAGGGTATTCAACTACTACATGGTAAAGGTATGGTTGAAGGTATGTCTAAATTCTCTATAGATTTTTATTTATGTGACCATTGTGTATATGTGAAGCAGAATCAGGTAAGATTCCCCTCTTGTGCAATGAGGGTAGAAGGAATTTTACATCCAGTTCATAGTAATGTGCTTGGACCTATGTTGGTTCCATCATTGGGAAATTATGTGTACTATGTCTCATTTATATATGACTTCTTGAGGAATACTTGGATATATTTCCTCGAGAAGAAATCTAAAGTCTTTGACAGGTTTAAAGAGTTTAAGGCTCTTGTTGAGAATCAAACAAAGAAATGAATTAAGGTGTTGAGGACAGATAATGGTGGAGAGTTTTGTAGGAATGAATTTGAATAATTATGTAATAAGTGCGATATATCAAGGAAAAAGACTACTCCATATACACCTCAACAAAATGGAGTTGCAGAAATGATGAACAAGAAGATGATGGAAACAACAATGTGCATTCTCACTGGTACCGGGTTAGGGAAATAATTATGGGAAGAGGCAGTGGGTACTGCATGTTACCTGGTCAAGATATCACCCTCGTCGTCACTGGATAACAAGAGTCCACAATAGGTATGGACCGGTAAGAAACCTTCTCTCACAAATATCAAGGTATTTGGCTGTGAGGACTATGTTCATGTTCCAAAGGAAAACATGAGTAAGTTAGATATGAAGGCTGAAACACATATATTTATTGGGTATAAACATGGTCTCAAAGGTTATAATATTTGGAATCTAGAAACTAAGAAGGTTTTCTATAGATGAGATGTGGTATTTAGATAAATGAAGGATATTTTCAAATAGTAAGTCCTACCAAATAAGGAAGAACCATAGAAAATATAGTTTGAACCAAAGGATAATGAATCAGACTCTATATAAGAACATGTATAAGAAGAAGAAGATCCTCATACTCTAGTATTGAGGAGATTGGTGCGGGAAAAAAGGCTACCGGAAATGTATACTCCATCTGATTTCCATTCAAATTTTACTTTGTCTATTACTGATGATGATCCTAGAAAGGTTAGGGAGGAAGTGGATTCAAAGGATGGAAAAATATGGAAAAAGACCATGGTTGAAGAAATGACAACCTTGGATAAGAATGAGGCTTGGTATCTAGTGGAATTGTCGACTGGAAAAATCTCATTGGAAGAAAATGGGTATTTAAAAGGAATTTGAATTCATAAGGAAAAGTGGAGAAATACAAAGATCGATTAGTAGCAAAGGGTTATTCCCAGGTTGAAGGAATTGATTTTGATGAGATTTTTTCTCTTATTGCCAGGTTAACTTCAATTAGATTTATATTATCTGTTACTACTGTGTTTGATTTTGAAGTAGAATAAATGGATGTGAAGACAACAGTCCTACATGGGGATCTAGAAGAAGAAATCTATATGTAGAAACTAGAAGGTTTTGTTGTGAAGGGAAAGAAAGAGCTTGTATGCAAGCTGAAAAAGTCCCTATATGATTAAAACAATCACCAAGGATGTGGTATCAAAAATTTGCTACTTATATGTTGGGACTTGGATTCACAAGAAGCAAAGATGATCACTATGTGTATTTTAAATTAATTGGTGATCATTTGATTTATTTTTTCTTGTATGTGGATGACATGTTGCTGATAGGAAACAACAAGGAGATTATCTAGGAGGTGAAAACCCAGTTTTCCTCTAAATTTGACATGAAGAATCTTTGTGCTACAAATTTCATTTTGGGCATGGAATTAAACGAGATCGAAAAAAAAAGAAACTATGGTTAAATCAGAGAAAATATCAGGTGACAAAAGGATAGTTATTTGGTTGAGATATGGGCTATAGCAGGTGAATTGGTTGGGAAACCTCCAATAGCCTATAAATTCCACCGAATTCCTTGCAACTTTTTAATTTTTGCAGCTTTTGGAGGTCTACACGGGTTGTTTAGTGTGCAACAAGCATATGTAAATAAGATGTCTAGCATGCAACAAGCATATGTATGTGGGAAATAGTGAAGCAGTGTGCGTGCATGCTTTAAAAATTGGTTTTTTAAATAGAGCTCCTCAACAATGATTTGGAAAATTATGAAAGTAGGAAAGCATATGCCATGTATGCATGAGGAGGGAATTTTAGGGCTATAACAGATTCCCCCTAATGTATGAGGTAAAAATAGAAACTAATGGCCTAAATACATTACAATATCTTCACCAATGAGAATGCACGAAATCTAGTGAGCCCTGGACCAGAGTTCAGGAGGTGCCATCTGAAAAACAAAAATTGTCTCTCCAAGGTGAGCATACCCATGCTCAGGATGAACTAAATCATGGATTCCAATCAAATACATTGCAGATCCATGTCATATAACTATATAAAGTGTAGCCGTGAGAAATCCACAATGGATCTACATCTCAAAATCAGTCGAAGATATATAAGTACAATATGTATCTTCAAGAAGCTAGTGATGCATGCGATTGGAGATGAAGTCTTCATAGCTCGAACAACAACTTCAAGATCTTCAAAAATCAAGTAGGAGTACAATGGGAGTGTAAGAATCACTACCCTGAGGTCTTCGACAAATTGTCGGGTAAATACTGGAGGATCTTGATGATCAGGTAGATAACTTCGTCGATTTTGAATCTTGACTTGACTGGACTCACAAGATGGTCGACTTATGAAATTCAAGAGACAAAATGTAGAAAGTCTGACTCAAGTTTGGTAAAAATTCTCTTGGACAAAATCACAAAAGATGATCAGACTTAGGCAGCATGACATTGCAATAAGTTTGTGATGCAGGAGGAACTGCAAACTCTCCATATGTTTGGAAGAGTAACCAAACGGAGGAGGAAACAACTCTATGTAGCGAGAACAACTTCCTAAGGTCATACTAGATCCCAATGCTTGACGAAAAAACATAAGGATGTGCTTTGTTCAAGGGAGAACATCTTTGCTATCGAAAAAAGAATGTATATTTCTTGTCCCCTCTTTATGGAATATTTGATTTTTTTTCTTTTTCAATTTTTTAACGAGCTTGAAAACGAATAAAATAATGGTACGTTACAAAGGAGGAACGAGTGTCGCAAGAAAGAAAACTAGTTCCAAGCGCATGGAACATACTAATGCTTAGGGAAAGGATACATGTGCAGGATAAGGACACTCGGGGAAAATTCCTCCATGGGTCAAGGTGTCGGATCGTAGAAGCAAAAAGTGTTACAAGGCTTGCGTATAAGGAATGCTTCAAAGGTTCTGTTGAGAGAAACATGGAGCTGACATTATACCAAAGACGCAAAGATGAGACCCACAATGCGATTAAGCATGACACAGTAAGACCCCTTCTAAGATTAGCTTGATAGTTTTTTCACGTCTAGAGAGTCTGAAAAAATGCAAAAGAAGACTCCAGGGAGTACCTTTTTCATAGTTAGTCCAATCAGCTTGAAAAATGGGTAAACTTGCACCGAAAATATGTCTTTTCAAAACCATTTTAACGAGTGTGACAAAGACATGATCACTTGGCTAACTTTTCAATTTTAAGGAGTCTGAAAAGAGATTAACTATGGACTCACAACCTTTTTCTGAGTTTAGTCTCCTTATCCCAAAAAAGTATAAAAGTAACTGAGGAGAACTCTCCTTTTCCGCTATAATCTATTGGTTGGAAAAAGGGTTAAACTCATGCGAAGTAGATGTTATTCTAGACCAATTTAACGAGTGTGAAGGAACAAGGTCACTCGACGATCTTTTAAATTTTAGGGAGTCTAAAAAGAGCTTAACTATGGACTCCGGGGGGTTCCTTTTTCATAAATAATCTCCAAGGCCCGAAAAAGGTGATAAACCAAAGCCAAGGAGAATGTTCCTTTTTTGAAAATTTAGTCCCTTAGGCCCGAAAAAGGGTTAAAGTTACCCTTGAGAATACTCTTCTAGCGAACCGAAGTTCCTAGAGCATACCTTTATTCATAAAATTAGCCATCTAGACCGAAAAAGGGGTAAACTACCGCTGGACAAATGTGCCTTCAAATTTGAGTTTGGTGAGCGTTAAGGGCAACAAGATCGCTTAGCAATATTTTCAATTTTAGAGAGTTTGAAAAGGGATTAAAGAAGACTCCAGGGGGATAATTTTCTCAAGTAATCCAGAGGATATTGAAAATAATAAATACAGTCTCGTTGGATTTTGCTTTTGAATTTTAAAGCGAGCTTGAAATACAAAAAAGCGTTCTCAGGACAAGAATGATGATTAGCAAAAAAGAATGAGGCTTTGAAATGTAATCATGACGGGACTAATCGAGGACTCCCAAGCCTATAGTCAAAACTGACAACATGGGTGCCAAAATGCAGCAAAGGATCTACCTAGGGCATCCATGTAGAGGTAGGCTCTACCACCTAATTATGACACTTCTAAAGTAGCAAAGAAGGTTTCATGTCACATTTGACTGGGGTCGATCCTAAGGCCAAATGAACCAGGAAACAGATAATGAAAAATGCAAGTAGGGAAAAACCTAACCTATATGCCAGTTTCGAGGTCAATACATGTTAGAAGGGATCAATACGATGAACAAATGTCAAATAAAAATGTCTCCAAGATCCTGTATATAAGGCCAATAACACTCATCCAGAAGTTAATAAATCCGATATAGATAGAAAATTGAGAAAAATAAGAGGTGCTACTAAATAAAAAACTTGAAAACAACAAACCTGGACTGTACAATATGTACAAGGTACCACACATCCTTACGACTCATGCATGATAGTGGTTCAGGTAGAGCCCACTGCTAGGCTCTGACCAAGAGTCTCTTCGGTAGTCAACCTGGAAATTCTCCCAAAAGGGAAGAAAACATAAACCATGATGTAAGTCTTCCCACGGTGTAGAAACTGCATTCATGTATTCAAGGATAGCCTCATCTGAAGGAAATTCAAAATCCTAGAAATCACGCAAACAAGGAGGGTCGAAAGTCCCAAAGGGATAAAAAAAATGACCATATTCCATATGACGATGAAGGTTTTGGCCAGGGCTGGCAGAGTCTATCAGGGAAGAATCACAAATATGAGGGCTTGAGGATATACAAACAGTGAGATCAAACTTAGAAGGAGACTCGAGATCACTTGGACCAAGAGGGGGAAGCAAGGGCTCCCATGTCCCTATTGGATAAACCAATGGATCAATTGTTGAGACCAATTCTCGAGAAGGAAAACATGAGTGAAAAAGTTCTTGCTCAGGAGAAATTGAATACAGAGGATAAGATGCCACATAATTTACCTGTGGCGGGGTATAGTCTACAAGAATACTAGGAGCATATAAAGGGGCAACCTGAACTAATGCTAAATTTGGATGGTGATTATCAAATGCCAACTAGTCTATAGTGATAATGCTTCCATTGTGATGGAAATGCATCACTCGCAAGAGCGTAGACACCACAACGTTCATAGCATATACATAATCATGCCCAAGAAGCATATTGAAATCTGACGGCCCTTGCACCACTATAACATCAACAAGGACATTCTTCCAACCTAACGATATAGGAAACTGAGGAATAATCCCCAAATATTCACTAGGACGTTTGTCAAAAGCTAATAGCTCATGCGAAGCAGTCACAAGCTCCGGAGAACCCAAATATTTCCAAGCTGAGGAGGATAAAATACTTGCAGAGGCCCCTTCATCTACAGTACATCGGTAAATGTTTTTTGAATTAACTTCAACCCTTATTTGAAAAGGTGCAGAAGAAGGAAGGCGAGGCTCAACAAGGCCATTCCAATCAAAGGAAACCGTCCTAAGACTTGGGGGGGTGTGCTTGAAGTGAGCGAGATGCCCCCTTGTTCTGAAAGTACTGAGTTGGAAATGATAAAAACATAGTCGGTACACACATCACTCCCCAAGAGAAGAGTGGTATCAACTGAAGATTGCATCGGCGTGACCACTTTGGTAGACTCAACACTCTCCAAGAGAAGAGTGGGATCAACCGAAGATTTCATCGGTGTAACCAATTTCTCAACCACTAGCTGAATAGGCTGTGAGATAACATGGTCTAAAGATGCATCACCCCCTAAAAAGGGAGTGGGATCTGCCAAATATTGCATCGACACGACCACTTTCTCAACCACTAGCTGAATAGACTGTGAGGAAACCTCAAAAGACTCAGAATCAAAAGATCTTGAAGAAAGGAACCACAATATCCATACCTATGGAAGGCCAGGGAATAAATGAGTAAGGTGATCTCCCTTTCAAATCTTACGAGGGAACTTAGGCTTACATCCTATCCATCTAGGTTTCTCAACAAAATCAATGCCCCCAACATGACTAGCAATAGTTGGTTGCACATCTATAACATGACTTGCATATCTCCAACATGGCTTGTAAAGGTTGGTGATTAGTCAATAACATGACTCGCAGAGGCTACAGACCTATTACCAGTATGACTATCAATGACTGTACTTTTTCCCCCAGCATGAATTATAGGGGTTGCATTCTTTCCCCCAACATGACTCGCATAGGTTGTTGACAACTCTCCAATGTGACTAGAAGAGGTTGGTTGTTGAACTCTAGTATGACTCGAAGGGACTAGGTTCATGCCCCCAGCATGACTTGCATAGGTTGATGACCTATCTCCAACATGACTAGTAGAGGTTGGTGATTTCTTCTTCCTATTCTTCCTCTTTCTATTTCGTTTAGACTTCTGGTTACTAGTAGTTATACTTTCACCAGGGAAGGCAGAAGGAGGAGGAGAATACTTTGCTGACAAAGGAACATCAACATGATTCCCATGACATAAGGTTCTTAATTGAGAAGCGTCAAGAGAATTTGGGACATTTTGAATGGTACCCAACCAAACTAGTAGTCCCACGTTCAACCCAGGAATGTACAAAGTGGCCATCAAAGGTGTTAGCACATATTCTTCTAGGGGGGTGTTTTTTCCTTAGGAGTTGGATATTGGATAACCAAATGTGAAATAGGAGGATACAAACCCACTTTTTATTGTTTATCCTAAGTTTTGTGCCCGGGTGCGTTGTGCTAAGGGGCGTGTAGATCTGGGTAGCTGAGATCTGTGCACTTAGATCTATGGCGCATGATCCATATCGGACCCCCCCCCCGACATTCTACCTTTAACGAGGGGGGGGGGTCTGAGTTGGTGGTTTTTGAGTGTGGACCCCCCACTAACGTGGCGCCTCCTCGTAAACTTGGAAACCGTCCCCCCCCCCCACCTAAAACCTCTTACCACTGCCTACCCCCTCCGAGTAAACCTCTTACCACCACCTCTTACCACTCCCGCCTCCCACTGACATCTGTCCCCCACTCCATCTCTCACCTCTGCCCATCACATCATCCACTCTCTCTCCTCGTCTCATTATGGTACACCTGTCCTCCACTCACCTTCAGACCATTTCCCCTTATCACTCCCACCTATCATCTCCTGCCAAGTGTTCTACCACTCACCTCCTTCTAGAAAGATGGTCCCCATCCCGTCTACTACCACGATCTTTTCCTCTTCCCCCACATCATCACCTCATGGCACTTCATCATTGTCCTGTCCCAGCGTAGTACCCATGTTTTCCGCCACCCGTAATTTCCTGGTAACCTTCCATATGCCATGTCTGTCCATGTGGGAACCTCTCGTCTCACCTCCACGTCGATGGGGCCATCATCCCCGCCAGATCCTCGTCCACGTCCATCAACTGGGTCCCCTTGTAGTGGTCCAACGAAGCAGCAGACAACCAAGTAAAAACTGCCACGTCCTTCAGGTGCAGAGTTGACTCGGGCCTCTTAGATCCCAATGCAATAGTTAATGTAAATAAGGAAGGTGGGTGAGACATTGTCTCCTTCCTTAAATAGAAGGACAGTAGGGGACAAATTGTAGAAGAAGACTGCCATTTCCATCTGACAAAGATCGCGTCTGACAGAAGACTGCATGGGCAGTATGACCAACATCTGCATGCACTACCTGACAGTGAAGTTTTTCAACGCAAATCCTTAAACGCGTGACATGATCACATCTTTAGAAGTCGGAGCTAGTTTTGAGTATATGTAGGATTTTTTTCCATTTTTGGTGATGGTATTTGGTTGAGCAGAGCTCCCAACCGGAAATTTTGTTCTACCAGAGTTGTTCTCTGGTTATGTAATCGAATTGATACTTTCATGTTAATAGAATTCAACTTCCCTCTTTCAATTTTGTTAGTAAAGGCTATTTGAAACACTCATGCATGGAGGATCTAGTCGAGAATCGTCGTACTGCTGTAATGGAGTTTTGATTATAGCAGTATCATGGTTAGTTTTATTCATTTCCCTATGCATTTGTTTCCTTCTAACATTGAATGGCTCGACCATGGAGGATCCAATCGAGTTGTTGCAGTAACAGGATGATGGAGGTTTGATCATACTACATTTGCGATTATGTCCCTTGCAGACATATTTCGGTGTCTGAATTTTGAGCTCAATAATCCTCTTGAGCTTGGGTTTTCTTCTATGAGATGCTGGAAATCCTGATGCCTAGAAAAGTCTCCTTCACCCTTCTTTTAAGTCTTCCCTCAACTCTCGCTTTAACTTGATTTCCTGACTGAAGTTAATGTGTCTCTCACTTCCCTGTGCATTTCCTGTCCAATTCTATGTTGAACATATTTCATGTTGTTGAGTTTTGGCCACTGACCATCCACATTCAAACCAACATCCAACTTGTGACATAAATAACTGATGGGTACTGTGTTGGTTGTGGAGCCTGATTACCTTCCTGATTCAGAGGTCTTTTACTTTCAGCCGTGTTTATACCCCATCAAGTATTTACACCCTAGAATTATGTACACTCTTCCATGTGGGGGAGTGAAGATGGGGGGTACCCCCTCTGTGGGCAAGCGGGGGTTCAGGGGAAACGTCCCTTGATGGGGGTTTGGGGACGAAGCCCCCGAAGGAAAAATTGCCTTGTAAATGTATATTGTAATTTCATTGTAAATCTCGACTATTCATTATAAGGTCGCAGATCTAACGATAAAGATTATGTTAGGGTTTTTTGCCCTAGAAGGCAACCCTCTTTTATGAGGGAAATGTATTGTAGCTATGGTTGATGGTGAGTATTGTATTATGAGATAGGATACTGTGAGAGAAAGAAGAGGAAGTTACAGCAGGTTTGTTGTAGGTTGTATCCCTTCATATGCTGGATAATAATAAAGGAAGGACCTGAAAATTTCTCTGGTGGATGTAGCCCACACTGGGTGAACCACGTAAATCTGTGTCTCTATTGTATTGTGTATATTCTATGTTTTGTTTCCGCATTTGTTTTATTTTATTGCTCCACGGTCCTAGTTTTCTAACAACTAGTATCAGAGCGAAAGGCAACTCGCAGGAAAAGAGGGTTCCTGATTCGAGTCGGAGCAATGTCGGAAGATGGAAAGTTTAGGGTCAAGAAATTTAACGGCCAAAACTACCAGTTATGGAAGATTCATATGGAAGATTATTTATATCAGAAGGATCTATTCCTACCATTGGGTGGAGTAGCAAAGAAGCCGACGGCCATGAAGGACAAAGAATGGGAGATTCTTGACATAAAGGCTCTAGGAATGATACGGTTGAGCTTGGCAGCGTCGGTGGCTTTAAATATTTTGAAAGAAAAGACAACAAAGGATCTGATGGATGTGTTGGATAAAATGTATGAAAAAACCTCGGCGTCCAATAAGGTATTTCTAATGAAGAGATTATTTAATATGAAGATGTCAGAAGTTGGGTCTGTTGCAGATCATTTAAATGAATTTAATACGGTTACTAATCAACTAAGTTCTGTAAACGTGGACTTTGATGATGAGATTAGGGCTCTTCTAATCTTGTGCTCATTGCCACAAAGCTGGAACGGCCTGGTCATGGCTGTAAGTAACTCTGTCTCTAGTTCAAATACTTTAAAATTTGATGATGTTGTTGGTGTTATCCTTAGTGAGGAAATGCGACGGAAAAGCACAGGTGAGACGTCAGGTAATGCGTTGAACATGGAGAATAGGGGGAGACAAAAGGATAGAGGAAAGGGCTCAGGGAACCACGAGAATTCTAGGAAGGGCGGATCCAATTCCAAACTTGGAAATATAGAGTGTTGGAATTGTGGGAAGAAAGGACATTTGAAGAAAGATTGCAGAGCTCCAAAGAAACAAAGAGATGGAGAACATGAGAGAAATCAGGAAGCAAATGTGACAAGTGATGTGTTACAAGATGATTTGATTCTTTCTGTAGATAATATTTATGAGTCTTGGGTAGTAGATTCAGGAGCTTCCTTTCATGCCACACCCCATAGGAAGATTATTTTCAAGGTGATTTTGGACATGTTCATTTGGGTGATGATGCACCATGCAAAATTGTTGGAATGGGAAAGGTAAAAATAAAGCAACGCAATGGAAACCAATGGTTGTTGAAATAGGTAAGACAT
>SNQJ01S0046261.1:64476-95018 GCA_010110895.2 Picea sitchensis
AAAAACACTTGCAAATAATCAAGTCTTCAAAAACCTATGCTCTGATACCAACTTGATCTAAAAATGAAGAAGACTTGTATTCTTGAAAATATTTGCAAGTTAAATTTTATGTGTTAAAATGCAAATGGATCAACTTTGCAACATAACTTTAATAGGATTTACTCATTCAAGATTCATATAAAAAATAGCAAAAACAGTGAACAAAAAACACATAACACAGCAAATGATAAAGGAGTTCACCCCTCTCTTGGGCTACATCTCTTGGTCCAGCTTCCAATGGATCATTTGTATTATTTTCTCAAAGTGCTCAAAAATGTGCTTTATAATGCTAAAAATGCCAAATAGACTGCTCCAATGGCTTCAGAATGTCCAAAAACCCCTAGCTGGGCTTTTTCGGTACCTCGTTTGGCCAAAAATTGAAGAAGATAGGCTTCCTGGAAGTCCCCCCTTCAAACTTGTTGTCTCTGCATCTACAAAACGCACCCTTTGTTGGCTCAACCTAGCCCACACACATATTTAAGTGTAAAATCTTAGCATCGGATGCAACCGCTTGAACTGTGCAAACTGTAGGACAATTACAGGTGCACCTAGCCCCTAATCGTCAAGGACAAGGTCGTATGACCCATGCGACCACGTGCAAGTATTAACATAGGCTCCCATTCCACAAGCCAATGGTCAAAGGACAAATGGTGGGTCATTTTTATAACCGTTGGAACAAAACACAACCGCACATGTGCCTAATGGTATAGCATTGGGTCATATGTTAATACAATGTGCGACCAAGGGCTCGGGCAAAGCCCCATCCCGGTCGCGCCCAAACTATACACATATGAAAACATTTATAAATATTTTGCCACATATATAACAAGGAACAACCAGTGGCGCGCTATTTGACAGCCCTTCCAAAGTCTCTCCCCCCTTCCTAGAGGTCGCGGGGTCGACTCCGACCGACGACATAATTTTAAACCAATGGATATATGACACATGGCGGCCATTGACCGGGCCACGTGTTTTCATCATGTTCGCTGCAAACATGCCATGTCACATGCCAAATGTCCAAATAAATTCCTACCATGTGTCGTATGGCCTTCCACATGTCATACGGCCTACCATGTCAGTGTCCGTATGGACTGTACGGACTGTACAATTAGCACCCCCTTTTTTTTGCCTATTTGTCATTTTGAATAGAATGTGATATCTCTCGCTCTCGATGTATGTTTGAACCCAAATTAGTTGTGTTGGGTTTGTAATGATGAGGCCCACACTCTCATTCGATTTGAAGTGATTCTGAACACTTTTAATTTTTGAGCAAAATTTGATCCCCTGGACCAGACAAAATCCTTTGCGTGACAACATCCTCTACATAGCACACAACAAATGAAAGAAACAAAATCCTATGTGCAACGAAATTGCATAACGAGTAATGTTTTGAAGTTTGAAACGATACCCATGAAATGGAGTGTCATGATTGTTCCTTCTCTAACCTCATTAAAGGTGATGATGAACCATAATCCCTCTTGACATGATATTCACCCTAACCTATGACTTATCTAGGAATGCCTTTATTTTCCCATGATCATGTTGTGACTTTCAAAACTTTGGACAAACATCTAACTCTAGATATGCAAATCATGGTGCTAACAACTAGCTCCGACGTGGATGTTATCCTCCCTGTGAGGTAGAAAAGAACAATAGTTTAGGTGCCTTATCCATTAGGTTCTTCCCAAGCCATATATTGTGATCTGCAACCTGTAATTTGTTTTTCCACCAACTTATTCTGCAAATGAACTAAACCCTAATTGAAAATATGCATTGAAAAATGATGAAAGAAATTCTCTCCATGCCGAGCTTATTCACACCTACCTATGCTAAGTTAATCTCTAAGCTTTTTGATTAGGTGAAATCAAAAATCCAGTGCAACCATGCAAATCTCTTGTCCATAGGTTGAATTCATTGTGTATCTTTGATCATTATTGAAAGCAAAAACCCTCTCAATGAAAACTCATCAAATTCAATATTGACCAAATTTAAAAATTTAGTTCCATTCATTGTTTCCAAACATGCTGCAAAAGGATATTGAAAAGAAAGAAAACTGATTTAAGAAGATTACACAAGATTGTCATCTTGTATCCACCTTTCAACTACATCTCTGCTTCCATAAATCTCAAACTGATGGTTGTCATGAAAGGGCTAAATATATGTATTATATTGATGCAATGAAACCCCTGATGGCAAGAAGGACATGGCGGATTTGGACAGCATGTCATCATCATATACATTTTCATATTCATCTTCGACCAATGGCTGCAATTTTGAACTGATAAAACCTTCTGTATAACAAGCAACATGGTCATCAAACACATGAGAAGATTATGGCAATTTCTTGTCAATTTGTTCCAGTGAATCAATGTGATTTTGCATCATCACACATTCCTCTACTTTAGTTATGATCTTAAATTTTTTTTTCAACAATTTAAATGAAGAAAAGCATAAAGGTAAAGAATTTCCTTCAGCTGATTCGATACTTTATTCATATTCTTCTTTGTAACTATGATATGTAGGCAGATTTCTCTCATTACACTATTGAAAAGGAACATTTTATGATAGAGAACATGTAGTTGGTTGTTCTAGGATGTCAACATCATATTCATCATATATAGGAAAATCAACAACATCTGCAATGTCATCTATCAAGAAAAATCTTGGGACATCAACCTGCTCTTCAACAAGTTGATTTGCAAATTCATTTTCTTGACTATCTACAAATGAATACATAAAACAATCAGCCTCGTGCTTATCATGGGATGGATCAGAAGCTAAATTAGCACCTTATTTTTCAATATGTGGAATATAATCCTTTGCAAAATCATTAGCATTTAAAACTTCAAGAGAGCATATGATATTATTAACCCTCTGCTCAATATTCCAATCAACTATTTTTTGTTCATATTCATTGTCATTTTCTTTAGCATCCAAATCCTCATTTTGAATCTATTTACATGCTTGAATATTGTGTTAAATATCCTGAGAATCATTAAAAATTTGTTGTAAGGACTTATATCTTCTTTCCATTAGAAGGAAAGACAAATGTTGATGAAAGGTTGTTGCATAATGGAGCATGGCATCAACTTCAGGGGGTTTAATTTCTTTGGGAAACTTGTAATAAATACTGGAAAACCTTCTAATGAATGAAGAAATAGTTTCACTGCTCTGCCTTTTCATGGCATAGAGCTCTGTAAGATGTAGATCCAAAGATTTCCTCTTGCCCCAAAATTTCAAAAAGAAAATTTTCAATTCCTCCCATGAGCTAATTGTCTCTAGCTACAAGTGTTTAAACTAGTCTTTGGTATCCTCTTTCAAGGATTGAGAGAAGGCCCTCAGAAAAACATCCTCATGATAAATCTCAAACAAATTTATAAAATGTTCAAAATCTTGGATGTGTTTTTTAGTTTTGATGGTATTAGGTTCTCCATCAAACACAGGTAGTTACTTATAGTGATTTGGAGTAAAATTATGAAGCATGTGAGGTAATTTTAAATGTATATATATTTGTTGAATCTTGGAGGGTGTTGGATCAAGTACATGAGGTGAGATATCAGCTTGGATTTCGTGAGGCTCATAAGCTTGACTGTGGTCATCTCATGGCTCGGATGGAATATTTTGATCAAAATCAGTGATACAATGAGGAGATATATGTACAACTTTAAGAGGAGGATATACAAGTGAAATATTCTCATGATCATCATTTGAATGAAATAGGTAAAGAAAAATTTGTTTAGCATGTTCAAGAAAGGACAAAAGGTAATTAATAACAAAAAATATTATGTCTTGGAAAAAACTCAACTTTATGTACTTGTTTTCTTCCATGATATCCTTTCATACCTTTGTAAATGGATCTCATCCTCTAGTGGAGTCTCAGAATCGCATTTGAATCTTGATTGGATTCGCCAGGTGGAAATGTACTACCTATTTTTGTTTGAACTATATCCACCATTAGAAGTCAGGTTTAAACCTTCATGTTTCTCCCAGGGAAAATGCAACTTTTCTTCCTTGGCAGTAGTGCCGAAATGTTGACACTCAGAAATTTCTTTGGGTTGTATCAAAGAAAACCTCGAGGTAATTGTTTCAACTAGCTTTATATTTTATTTTGACCTATACAACCAGAGAGGGATCTCTCAGATGTCTAATGATTGGTAATAACTCAAGGTTTTCATCAATAAAGGCACAAAGGTCAGATTTTGCAATAGGACATGTTTTTTTTTTTTAAATGGTTGGTAGGACAAACAAGGAAAAGGTACCATTGGGAAATGGAGTCAAGGCTTGAATTTCAATGTTTTTACAGTCAATAACTAGTTGGTTTCTTTCTGCAGATTCGAGGAAAAATAGGCACTATGCTCATCAAATAAATGATATTAGATGAGAGATGGAAAGGAGAATAAATCCCACTACACTACATGAATCAATCAGTGGATGAATATCCAGTGCACATTTAGAATAAAGGACACAAAGATTAATTACTAAATAGAGCATCAAATGAAGATGAATTATGTAAAAGTAACCATTAACACATAAAAAGCATCATCAGTTTGAAAGGAAAATCAAACATAGTTGAATTCCTACCACTTACTCTCATAAAATTATATAAGAAAAATATAATCATGGAAACGATATACAAGAAACACATATTGAACATAAACACCGTGATGAATCTCAAATTTTAGAAAGAGGAAACTTCTACATTAACTTCAAAGAAATAAACAAGTCTTGATCACCCAAGGGTCCAACCCCCCTCTACTCTTGTACTATGAAATATATAGCACTATAATTCCTTTCCAGCTCACCATTTTGAACTCCAGCCCCTTTACCAAAATAGAAACAATTACAAACAAAAAATGACATGTTTTAACTGATTTCCTTCTTTTCATGAGGCAAAATTCTAAAAACTAAGTTTCAAAACGCATGAAACTATAATAGTTGTGTAACATATGAGAACGGTTTTTGTAGGTAAGCACGATATAAATAAAAACCTCTCTCAGTTTCTTGAAATTCATCTCTAGTTGGCTGGAATACATGTTGCAAAAACATGTCTCAGACAGGAAATCATGAAAACTGAAAATAGGTCTCAAAGATTCCTTCAAATCTCCCAAAATATGAAACTTTTTCAAATATGAGAGAGTTTTTTATTATTTTGTTTTTCCTTGAAAAAAAATTCTCGGGGATTTTCAAAATTCCTCTCGAGTTGGTCAAAAATTGATCTTGAAGTTGACCACTAAATAAGTTATTTGCATAGAGTGCCCTATAACCTGTGCAAAGGAAAATCCTCTGTGCAACAAAACCCTCTACACAAAAACATCCTCTGCATGGTGAAATCCTCTGTGTGGTTAAATCCTTTGTGCAAAAAAATCCTTCACACGACAAAGCCCTTCGTGCGAAAAAATACACTGCACAACAAAATCCTCTGCACGACAACATCCTCTGCACAAAGAAATCCTCTGCGCAATGCGTATAAAATGAAAACAAGAAAAGCCTTTGCGCATTGAGCTTGCACACCGAGTATGATTTTGAAGTTTGCAATGATACCAATGAAATGGAGTGTCATGATTGTTCCTTCTCTAAGCTCATGAAAGGTGATTATTAACATGATTATTGACATGATATTCACCCTAACCTATGACTCATCTAGGAATGACTTGATTTTCCCAAGATCATGTCATGAATTTGAAAAATTTGGAAAAACCTCTAACTCTAGGTATGAAAATCATGGTGCTAATAGGGTGAACCATGGTATATATATGTTTTATGTGACTGTATGCAGTGTTTATGATTTCATTTACGTTACTGAGCTTTTATGATGAATAGGTTTCTTTTAAAAAGGAATGAATACTATGCAGTAGGAATAAGATAATGGAATCTACAGAATAACACTAAATAAATGAATGTTATAACTAGTTCTTAGATCAAAATATTTTGTTACATTAGATAAATGCTTATCATTGAAAACATGTGGTTATGATGGTTAATGAAGTCCTATTATAATAGTTGTGAAAGTGGTCCAGAGTGAGATCTAATGAGGGTTTGAAGGTCAAATGCCTCTGAGAGGAACACATCCCATCCCTTGGCTGCAGACATATGAGTCCTATGACCACCCATAGAAGCCATCTCGGGTGAGACTGCACAATGCACTCTGTGCATTGTGTTTCCTTCTAGTATCCAGAAGGGCTGATGGTAGAAGGGTTTTTTGGTAATATTGTAGTTAGAACCTAGGTCATCCCATAGTAAACCCAACAGTCAACTTGCAAATCGTCCCACCATAAAGTTGCATGTCCCTTCAACCTAGTCACCACATTATTTACTTTCTTATCAACATCAATCTCCTCATAATCAAAGTATTTGTCTAGAGAACTTATCCAATCAAGAAATTCTTCTACATTCAAATTACCTTCATACATATAGACTTCCATCTTTGCTCTAGTTCCCATCTTGAAAACAACTCTCATCAATCTCTCCTCTGTTTCTTTTTCTCCTACATCTTATTCTTCTTCTAGATCTTCACTTTCAACTTCATTGACATCACCATCCTCTGGTTCTCTCCTTCGTGGTGTTTCTATGTCGTCCGATCTTGCACAAAGTTGTCTTATTTACTCTTGCATAGTTGCATCGACTACAGGTCTCTCCCTATGTCTCCTTAGTAGTATGACTCTAAATATTTCTCATTATAGAGATTATTCCTTCTCTGATACCACTTGATGCAAAATGGACTCACATGACCTCCTGATCTAGGATCAAATTTCACATGAGATGAAGTGGATCTCAGGTCCTCACATAATCCTTATAAATATTACCACATGCCTTTCCTTTTCCTACTGCATGAAAGTTCATATTTGTGAGGGTCCTCTTGGTTTAGCAGAGTCGTGCACGTGACCTCGAGCCTATACCCTCAGGATTAATTTAGAAGTGGGTAACTCTAGCACTCCAAAAATTTGGGGCTTCGAAGGATTTACCTTCCCAACACTCTACACCAAAAACCTCTGAACTAGAAAAGGGACAAAATCCACATATCTGATGGTTAGCATTTTCCATCATATCAACGATCTGTGTTCACTATGGACTCTAGGGATTCGAGGATTTTCACTACTCCAACCTCAACCAACAAACTTCTCCCGAATAGTCGAATTCCAAATGACTCAAAAATGTACGGTATACGTATACTCGACAACTGATGGTCAGGAATTTGTTCGGGCTTCAGGACTTTAGGAGTTTCTCCACTCCATGCAACATTGAATAACTTCTTATGGGGTGTTGAATCACCAAACTACTTAGAGATCCAACGTAATACACTCACCCACTGATCTACGATGTATATTCACTCTGCAACTTCATATTTTCTAGGCTTCATGCCTCACTTACAACAAACAACTTAAAAATTTCAGAGAAATGAAGTCCGAAGGACTTGGGTTTTTAATAACCATGCTCCTTCTCCTTGATCCAATGGCTGGGAGGGATTTTTATTCCTCCCAAGCAGATATTTTCCACTAGACCCTGAAAAAAGTGGATTCCTCCTCTATATGGATTACTCTTGCTATCCCTCCTTCAGCTTCATCACTTGGATGACTCAAAATATTGGTGCACGCTTTGCACTTCTCTCCTGAGCTTGTGATCTTTAAAACTCACCTATGCACCCCTTACGCTACCTCTTCTAAGATCTATCAACACTTAAAAATTGTTGGCCCTGTGCACTCTTGCACCTCGTCTCCTCTCTTAGATTTTACACTACTATGAGTGTAGGCGCACTCCTTGTGATTTATCTATGTAAACTTACACTATCTCTCTTAATATTTTGAACCTATATATGGTTTAGCCTCTGCACTCCTTGTGTTGGTACTATGCACACCTTGCACCGGGATTTCAGAATATAAACAATTGAAATTTATAATAACATTAAGGGTTCATTCAACCAACCATTTATATGCAAAAACACATAAACACAAAGATAAATAACATAACATTTTCCCAGTTACTCAAATATAAGTAGTGTCAACAATTGAAACCAATCCTCCTCTTCTATATTCCTTCAACAACCAAAATAACAACAACTTGTATCATTTTCCTTTCATCTGCCTCTTTCAAGAATAGATTACATTTATTTATACATGTGGGGCTTCTCGAGCCTTCCCTCGAGACAATTCTAGTGCTTTCATATCATAATTAAAAGCATCTTACCACTAGGCTTATTACAATAAATGAACAATTACAATATAGATATGATTTGATGATAAAAATATGTACAATCCTATAGGCATTAAAGACAATTACAATCTTCTGGAGCATATACAATGGCTCTAGATTTAAGATCTTGTGGGATCTTTAATTACAAAGTTTTCAAAATTAAAGTGATGCTCCCTCCTTGGAATCCAAACCAATTAAAGTACATCACACTGGATTCTAATTCATCTTCCACTTTTCCTTGTTAAATGACGATATTTATGCTCTTGCATCACATCTCCCTTCTCTCATCAATGGTGCATTCACCCTAGTTCCATGAACAACTTCGATCGGTTCACTCTAACAATGTATGCTCTGATGGATTTTATGATCCTCATTACCTCATCCGGCGGTCATGGTTTCCTTGGAGGTGATGTTTTATCAGTAGATAGGGTTATATTTCCAACCTCTTGGGTCACACCATACAATATATAACAGATGATATCATACATGACACCTTTTGATAGATCAATGATTGTCATTGACTAAGAGTTCCCTCCATTGGAGTTCCAATATGACCGCATACCTAGCCACTCTGAACATTACGTTCTCCAATCAATGGTCTAGATTTTCTCACCACACTGAATTGATGGTTGTGAACTAACTTGACTCAAACACTGGTTTTCACCTTAAAGACGCTAGAATATGTCTCTACCCTAAAAAAATTAACCCACAATTTTTTGTCGAGGAGGGTTCTCTGATACCACTTGTAATATTCCAGATATAAAATAGTATGAGAAACATAAATAATTAGATAGAAATGGCAGATAAACAACGATATAACCATAACAACACCACAATAATACCAAAATAATACCATAATAACACCAGAAAGAGCACTTTGATTACTGAGAGCAATGTTCACTTGCCTCTTCGAGGGCACATCCTCCAGCAGAGAAAAGATCTATTACAATAATATCCAAGAAAAAACTTATGATACCCCTGACTCCTATTTATACTAAATATTTCTATTAAAAAAAAATCTAGAGGAATATCCTTCTAGAAGCAGAAGCTTCTATTAGGTATTCTTACATTTGACTTATTCTTTCTTATTTCTAGGCCTTATTAAGATTGACCTTTATTACATGGAAATATATTATTCTACCTACGTGAGGGGTTAGGTCTCTAACATGGCATCCTCTAGTTCCAAATTTTCATCATGGAATCCTCTAGTATCCAACTTGCATCATCATAAAAATGGGCATGCCACTCTCATGGAATCCTCTAGTTCCCAAGTTTTATCATCTACTCCAAAGTTCTTCCATTGCACCTTGACCTACATGATGGATCAGTTCCAGAGAAATATTTCTCCCTTGTCTAGGATGCATTGAGTTTCAGGTTGAAATTTCCCCTTTGGTTCCACATGTATCACAATCCAATCAATAAAATGATTATAATCATGGATACATTTTTTTTGTAAAGACACATGGAACACATTATGAGCTTTAACAATAGGTGGAAAGGCAATTCTATATACCACTAGTCCCACTCTTTCTAGGAATTAAAATGATCCATAATAGCAAGGTTGTAACTTAGTGCATGTATCCTATTGAGATATAAGTCTGCACCCCTACCCCTCCTTTCTCATTTCCCTATACCTCCATAAAAAATCATTCCTTTCTTCTGGTTAAGTTGGCTCCCTTTTACTAAATAACTCAGCTTTTGATCATTACCTCTCTTGATTGATTCTTTGCACCATATTTTTGTTTTCTTAAGGGATACTTACATGTCATGATTTTATTTGAAGTGCTTGTCATCAAAATTGTCATAGGTTGAAATCATAGTAGGTATAACAATGTTTTATATCCAGAATAGAGTTGATTCCAAGAACCAAACTATTCTTGCAAATGAGGATTGGCACACTAATTTTGAAATCATTATACAATTTAATTTGTTATTTTACATATTTGAATTGTTTGAATGGTGCCTGCATACGTGCGCAATAATAATAAATCACCTACACATCACATTACATGCATTTACATCATTACACAACATCAGTTATGATCATGAGAACGATACCAATTCATCATGGGCACTACAACTTGAACAGAAGGTTAACAACACACAGATATTGGTTTTAATATGAAGAAATCTGCATTCACTACATGAGAAACATCAGAGCTACTCTTCCCACCATAGTTCCTCCTTGAGAATGATGGAAATTGAATAGGACCAAGCCATAAGGCCTGGAATTGTTTGAATCCATACCCGAAATCAAAGATATTTTCATAAAGGTTGAGTGGTATGATTTCATGTGCACATTTGAAGGAAAACAAATAGGATTAGCTATGATTTTTATCTAGAAATTTGATGGCGTCTAGACCCTTCTTGGGGATACATGGATTCATGTCGCAGAACACTTCATTGGATTAGCTTGCACTCTCCTTGTCTGTGGAGAAATATGGTTCAAGAAAGGAAAGTTGCCTCCCTATCTCTGCAACAAATTCCTAGTTCCAGAGCACCAAGACCCTGACTGGAGCCAAGGAATCCTCGTGGCGTGGATAAAAGAAGACGTGAAAGGGGACCTAACAAAAGTACAGAGGTATATCACAAGTGAGGGTCGATTCAACATTGTACAATGTTATCACCTTTGTTTCCTTATGCATCTATGCTAGCTGGAAAATCCCCCTATAACTATACCAAGGTTTAGGATATAGATAGAGAAAATGATAGTCTAAAAGTCAACCTAGTTTCTACACTACCCCAAACATACCAAAATAAATGAACAGAAATTAGTAGAATATAATATCGGTAATTGTACCTTTTATCCAACATCTGGTGATGATCTCATCAAGCTCCATAGCTCCAAAGACTGCAAGTCTCCTCCCAAAGCTAACCTGCATCCAAGACTAGGAAAACATGGCTACAAGAATGCTATTTATATTCATAAATTAGGGTTATATATATCAAATGTTATGTATAAATCAAAGAAAAGACACAAAACATCATAATTTAGGATAGACAAAAAAGATTATTTTATTCAACAAACAAAGATTGAAACAGACAATCCTTGTCATCCACCGTTCCATGAACCTGGTCTAGGCTCCTCTTTACAATGCTCCAAGTGAACCTTAAATAATCCTCTTGTCACAATCTAATAATCACCTCATGGAAAGGGAATGGATTGAATGGAATAAAAGGGGCTGAAAAGGGAGTGTTGAGGCATAAACTCACAAAAGGTAGAAAATGCTTAGGAAAGGAGTGGAAGTGAAATTGGGTAGAGTTTCATTGTTCTTATGGTTGTTTTAGAAATGAGACCCCAAATCCACCTTTTATATGAGAAAATGATGGTTATTCAGTTGGGAGATGGGCTATAATGGTGAATTGGTTGGGAAACCTCTAATAGCCCGTGAATTCCACCAAATTCCTTACAACTTTTTAATTTTTGCAACTTTTGGAGGTATACATGTCTTGTGTATTGTGAAAAAAGCGTATGTATGCAGTCTATATAGCATGCAAAAAGTGTATGTATGTGGAGTATACAACATGAAACAAGTGTATGTATGTAGGCAATAGTGGTGCAAGGCACGTACATGCTTTAAAAATTGTTTTTTAAGTAGATCTCCTCAGCAGTGATTTGGAAAATTATGCAAGTAAGAGGGCCAATGGCATGTATAAATGCATAGGGAATTTTAGGGATATAACATATGCCCCCTAATGTATGAGGTCAAAAGAGAAACTGATGTCTGAAATACATTATAACATCTTCACCAATGTACAAAATCGAGTGAGCCTGAGACAAGAGTTCGGGAGGTGCCATCTGCAAAACGAGGCGGGCATACCCATGCTCAGGATGAACTGAATCATGGATACCAATCAAATACATTGTAGAACCATTTCATATAACTATATTAAGTGTAGCCACAAGCAATACACAATGGATCTACATCTCAAAATCAATCAAAGATATACAAGCATAATATGCATCTTCAAGAAGCTACTAACTCCTGTGAATGGAGAGGAAGTCTTCATAGCTCAAGAAACAACTTCAAGATCTTCAAAACTTAGGTAGGAGTACAATGGGGGTGTAAGAATAACTACTCTAAGGTCTTTGACAATCCATCGGGAAAATACAGGAGGATCTCGATGATCAGGAAGAGAACTTCATCGATTTTGAATCTAGACTTGAATAGACTCTCGGGATGAACGACTCGTGAAATTCAAGAGACAAACTGCAAAAATATTGACTCAGGTTGGGTAAAACTTGCCTTGGAAAAAATAACGAAAGATGATCAAACTCGTACAACATGGAATTGACATAAGTTTTTGATGCATAAGGCAACACAAACTCTCCATATGTTTGGAAGAGTAACCAAACAGAGGATGACATAGCTCTATATAGCGAGAACAACTTCCTAAGGTCATAATAGATCCCAATTATTGACGAACAAACAAAAGGATGTGATTTGTCCAAGGGTGACTATATTTGCTACCAAAAAAAGAATGTATATTTCTTGTCCCCTCTTTTTGTAATATTAGACTTTTTTGTCTTTTTCAATTTTTTAAAGAGCTTGAAAAAAAATAAAAGAATGCTACATTAAAAAGGAGGAACGAGTGTCACGATAAGAAAACTGGTTCCAAGCACATGGAACATACTTATGCTCAGGGAAAGGAGGCATGTGCAAGATAAGGACACTCAGGGAAAATTCCTCCATGGGTCAAGGTGTCAGGTTGCAAAGGAAAGAAGTGTTGCAAGGCTTGCATATAAGGAATTCTTGAAAGGTTCAGTGGATAGAAACATGGAGTTGACATTAGGCCAAAGATTCAAAGATGAGACCCATAATGCGATTAAGCATGAAACAGTGAAATCCATTCTATGTAATGTTTTACGAGCCCAGAGAAGGTAAGCTTGGTAGTTTTTTCACATTTAGAGAGTCTGAAAAAATGCAAAAGAAGAATCTAGGGAGTACCTTTTTCATAGTTAGTCTAGTCAGTTCGAAAAAGGGTTAAACTTGCACTGAAAAGAGGTCTGTTCAAAACCATTTTAACGAGTGTGAAAAAGACAAGATCATTCGGTAATATTTTCAATTTTAAGGAGTTTGAAAAGAGTGTTAAGTATAGACTCGTAACCTTTTTCTGACTTTAGTCTCCTTAGCTCAAAAAAGTATAAAAGTGACTAAGGATAACTCTCCCTGCGAGACGAATATCCTGAGGCATACCTTTTTCCACTATAATCTACTGGTTGGAAAAAGGGTTAAACTCATGCCAATAGATGTTCTTCTCGACCAATTTAATGAGTGTGAAGGAACAAGGTCACTTGATGATCTTTTCAATATTAGGGAGTCTTAAAAGAGATTAACTATGGACTCCAGGGCAGTTCCTTCTTCGTAAGTAATCTCCAAGGCTCGAAAAAGGTGATAACCAAAACCAAGGAGAATGTTCCTTTTTCAAATATTTAGTACCTTAGGCTCGAAAAAGGGTTAAACTTATGCCTAAGAATACTCTTATAGTGAACCAAATTTCCTGGAGCATACCTTTATTCGTAAAATTATCCATCCAGACTGAAAAAGGGGTAAACTACCTCTAGACAAATGTGCCTTCAAATTTGAGTTTGGTGAGCGTGTAGGGAAACAAGATCACTCATAAATATTTTTATTTTTTGAGAGTCTGAAAAGGGATTAAATAAGACTCTAGGGTGATACCTTTCTCAAGTAGTTCAGATGATATCGAAAATAATAAATACAATCTCTTTGGATGTGGTTTCGAATTTCAAAGCGAGCTTGAAAGACAACAAAGCATGCTCATTAGGGAGTCTTGAGGGTAAGGCCTAGGATGACGATGAAAAAAATAATGAGGCTTCATTATGTAATCATGATAGGACTAGCAAGGAATCCCAAGCCTATAGTCATAACTGATAGCATGGATGACAAAAATCCAACAAAGGATCTACCTATGGCATCCAATGTGTAAAGGTAGGCTCTATCACCTATTTACAACACTTCTAAAGCAACATTGAAGATTATGTGTCACACTTCAGTGGGGTCGATCCTATGGAAAAGAAAAAAAGACAATGAGATGTAGAAAGTGGGAATGAAATCCTAACTTATATGCAAAAATTTGAAAAAATGACATTTACCAAAGGATACCAAAAAATGTGAGCAATCCCAAAAAATCACCAAACTAAAAGGAGAAAAATACGAAAAGGACCAATATAAAAATTAGAAGTGAAATCGAGTGATCACCAAGCCAGGAGGAAAGACAAAGGGGGAAAAAAGGGCCAAAAAAGTCTATAAATATAAGTGAACAACCCATTTTTACCATTTCAAATTGAAAATCAACCAAAAGGTCAAAAAACCCCTTTGCTAAAAAAGTAGATTCTGGGAGCTTCAGTGGATGAAACGACCTTCTATTTGGACCAAGTAAGTACAAAAAACCCACACTTGCATTTCAATTCTTCCTTTAAGTTTTTTTTTTGGAGGGGGCACTCTTGTAAAAAGAGCATCCCTGCATGTATGTGGGATGTTCAAGGCCATCCCACACATGTACTCAGGAAGAATACTAAACAACTCACGTAGATACACAACTGTGTAAAAATCAGCCCGTGTACACCATCTTGTACTTTGAAAAAATAAAAAGAAATCACTAAATCCTCTCTATTTTTTCCATGTAATAGGATGTATGTTCACTGGAGAGAGAGAACATGAGGAGCTTGATGTCTTGGTGAAGGAAGACCCTATGGCCATCGCTAAAATGAAACAGTGTGGGTTATGGAAGTTTTTTCGGTGTCCATTTATGAGGGCACAACATATGCTACTAAATTCTCTTGTGGACTATTGGCATCTTGATGTTGATGCATTCATGCTAGAGGATCAATCATTGACCCCAACAACATAGGCTATCTACTTTCTGACTAGCCTCTCGAGAAGAGGGGAACTAGTCAACTTGAGGACCTTTCCTCCAGGGCCTTTCAACATCGAGGACTACATCTGGATGTATTGTGAGGCCAGAAATGAGAAGTTAGGTTCTTAGGTACGAATACACAAGATCTCCATCCTCTCTTTACACATGATATTACTTTTGATCAGGTGGATTACTGGATCCACAACACTTCATCAGGCCTATCGAGAACATATGCATTGTGTCATTCAGTGCTTGGAGGCCACCATATTTTACTGGAGTACTACCATGATTGTATCCATGAAGATACACCTTATAGAGTGTCGGTGACATATCAAAAATAAATTTGGGTTTGGTACTATATTTTTCTCCTTCTTCTTTGAGAGGGTTCCTAGTCTTAGTCCCAGAGAGAAAGTATGGGGGCATGTATCCTCCTTCAGTGATGAGATGGTGGGTATCTTTGTTTCCTAGATAGGGTGGAGGGAGGACTCTATATGTCTTTGATGCTAATTTTTTTTAGTGAGATGGTGGGTATCTTTGTTTCCTAGATAGGGTGGAGGGAGGACTCTATATGTCTTTGATGCTAATTTTTTTTACTAGTGGGCATGCTAGATCTCGATGATCAAGGATTACCCATATGCAGGGATAAACTTCACCAAAGACCCAAACATGCATGTGCCTCCCAACAAGGAGCACGGCGAGATAGGTAACATATATTTTAAAGTTTATTTAATTTTTAATTTTCATATATATCCTATTTATGTGTGTATAGAGTATTGACTTATGAATATGTTATGTACATATGTGGGACCTATTCGAACAACATACTTCACCAGGTCTCAGCATTTTCCTTTAATTGAGGTAGGACCAACAGCAACAGGAGGACCAACAACAATAGGAGGATCCCTATCCGGAGAGGCTAACAGAGTCTTGCGACGGGTGGAGCGCAACCTCATTGTTCTCACTCGTGTCATTCCTATGGCCGAGATTGAGGATCTCCCCCCTGATATGCAGCCACATGTAGTAGGAGTGCCTCAAACTTGGTCCCAGTTGTTCCAGCATCTTGTGAATGTCATTGTACATTATAGTAGGGGAAATAGGCCTTGTCTTTAGAGAGTACTAGATCATTGATGTGCCGAGGGAACGTTTTGTACTATATGTATTTTTTGAGGGAATAAGCCCAACAATGTAGACTGATGACTTTTGAGGATTTTATACCCACCTATGTACTCATGACAATTTTTTTTTGGACATATATATATATATACATCTTTCTTGTCTTATGGATGAAAATTTTACAAATGTATTTACATGTGTATGTGTGTGATTTTATTTTTATATGTGAGAAACATGCCAATCTAAAACTTGATTAGCTAGAGTATCTATTAGATGATTAAATCTCCTAGGAACATTGATATATGTAATTTAATCGAAATATCATTATAAGAGAAGTACCTTAAGGAATCATCGGTGCAGAGTGGGATCATAAACACGGTACACCCCATTTAACTGGGACACAACTAGCTGAGCATCTAGGTAGACCCTTAGGCGAGAAATTCCATGTGATAAAGTGTCATGAAGCAATTCTATCACTGAGATGTACTCAACAACATCGTTTGTAGTGTTTCATAGACAAATACCTACATAAGATAGCAACTGGCCTCTAGGTGTGAAAATTACACAAGTTGCAGAAGCAAGCCTCCAAGTGTGTTAGCTAGCGCCAATTGCGAACCAAAAATAAACCTCCAATTCACTTGACATCTTCCACAGTGAAAATGAATACATAAAAAACTACACATCCACAAAACATAAAAGACAAAAATGTATAAGAGATTATACATGTATACAAGAAGTCAGCTAGGTGACCAAACAAAGAGTAGTACTTCTTAAGGTAGATCCCATTTATAGGCTTTGCCAAGGCATTTCCCTCAAAATCAACCAGACGGTAAGTTCCCTTCCCTAAGAACTCTTTCATAATGAATGATAAAAACAACATGGGTTTGAACTTTCCTACCCCCAGGGAATCTTTGTCTTGATCATAGACCAGGACAAGATATCCTTTGGAGAAAATCCGAGGATGAACAGACTGATCGTATTGACACTTGACTTATTTCTTATGAGCCTCATTGGCTAAGGCTACATCACGACACTACTCAAGATATATAAGGCATTCCTCAAGCAGTTAAGTGTCTGACATTAATTCCATTTCCAACTTTAAAGAAGGAATATGACACTCAATAGGTAAGACTGCTTCCATCCCATATACGAGTTGAAAAGGTGAAAAACCAGTGCTAGTATTCACAGACGTTTGATAGGCCCATAACACTGAATATAACATCAAATTCCAATTCGACTTGGCATAATTGATCGTCCATTGAAGAATAGTATTGAGAGACTTATTCATAGCTTAAACCTGACAATTTTCTTATGGGTAGTAGGGTGACAAATGTTCTTGTTTGAACCTGATATTTGACATTAATTCATTTATCATTTTTTTTTGGAAGTGACTGCAATGGTCAGTGACAATCTCCTTTAGGATACCAAAACTTTCTATTATCTAATTAAATATGAAAAGAGTCATTGTGTCTCCATCATTTCTAAACATTCGCATAGCTTCGACCCACTTCGTGAAGTAGTCTACTACTACGATGATATAACAATGCCCCCAGGATGAAGTCGGTTGACATGTAATAAAATCAATCCCTCACTTGGTGAAAGGACCAACAACAATAACTGGAAACGTAGGAGAAGGATGTGCCCGCATCTTCCGATAGAATATTTGGCACGGGTGGCACTTCTTGACCACCTCTACACATTCCTTGATTAAGGATGGCCAAAAATAACCTACACTTATAATATTTTGGGTTTTTTCCAACCTAGAAAAATGACTGCCACATGCTCCAGTGTGACATCCATTCAAAACAAGCTCTACTTCTTCGTGGCTAAGACATCTTTGAAGAATTAAATCTATGCCTCGACGACACAAAGTGTCATCGAGTATGAGACATTTTCGCGCTTGATGTTGAATTCGTCGACGCTCATCGTGGGAAACAAAAGCAATGTAATTCAAATTCTGGAGATACACAAGTATATCTCTATAACAGGGGTCCAAGGATGCAATTAGAAAAATATCTCCATTAATAGGAAATTCTTTGGGCATGATATCACTAGACTCGACCGAAAATTTCGATATGAGTTCAGAAAAGACCAATGAATTTTTGGATTTCGTAGAAACAAAATCCAAGTCAAACTCTTGTAAGATGTCTATCCATATACTAATATTTCCTCCAATGACCCGTCATTTTAACACATATTGGAAATGGTTGAAGATGGCAATGACAGTGGCCTTGCAAAGTAAAATGTAGTGACAAAACCATTTGACAGCATGGACAGATTCTAAAGCAAGTTTCTCAATGTGAGAGTAGTTGTGTTCCAGTCCAACTAGGGCTCAACTAAGGTAATATATAATGTTCTCTTCAAGAATATCATCTTCTTGAACCAATACCATGTAGATGGTCGACTCTGCAATAACCAAATACAACAAAAAATATCTTCTATAATCTAGAGGCCGAAGTAGAGGGGAAAACGTCAAGGCACATCGCAATGCTTGAAAGGAGTGTTGAGAGGCTTCATCCCAATAGAATGGGACCCCTTTTGTCAAAATATGCATAAACCCTTTAGTGATATCAGCATAATTAGCGACAAAATTCCAAAGAAAAATCACTTTCCACTGTAATCTCTGAAGCTGGGGTATCATGCACGGGGAGGCAATTGAACTATCACCTCAACCTCGAGAGGATCGACCATGATCTCTTTTGTCGATACAATAAAACCTAAAAGATGACCTGATGTCACATAGAAACTACACTTGTTAGGATTCAAGTGAATCTGATAGTAGCAACATCATTCAAAGATTAGTCAAAGATGGGAGGGATGGTCATATCTCTTGCAAGAAAGTGATGCTAGATCATCAAGGTATTCCTAAACTATGTGTTTGAGGTTGTTAAAAGAAAACAACATGTCCCATTGAATAGTGGTTCCAACATTATTCAAGCCAAAAGGCCTCTTATGATACACGAAGGTACCCCAAGGACAAAAAAAATCATTTTATTTTGGTCCTCGGGATTGATTTGAATATGATTTTATCCCAAAAAACCGTCCATGAATGAAAAAACTTCGCAGTGTGCACATTCATCGACAATATGATCCATAAATGGGGTAGGGAAATTTTCTTTCGAGGCATTATTTAAATCATGAAAGTCCATACAAACACGAATTGTTCCCTATTTCTTGTTGACTAGAACATGATTTGACAAGCATTTCGTCAATTGTATAGGGTAGATAAAACTAGCTTTGAGATATTTTTCTACTTCTACCTTGATTGTTTCCTCTTTTCAAGGATTGACTAGATGAATCTTCTTTCGGACTGGTTTGGCATCAGGGTAAGTCGTAATTTCATGCTCAACAATTCATGGGTCGATTCTTGGAATATCCTCGTAAGACCACAAAAAAACATCACAGAACTCTTTGAATAACTCGGTGTAAGTTCAAATATCTTCGAGGGAGAAATCCGCTCTGACGAAATCATTCTCTATGATGTTAGGGGTTCTTAAGATATCGATTGGAATTTTTGCATAAATACTTTCCATGTTACCCTCGGCATAAACTTTGTGCATAGCTAAAGGTTTGATAGGACAAGTACTATCTCCATTCACGGTCAAAACAAATTCTCCCACCACTATTATCCTAAGCTCGAAAAGGGAATAATATCTATAATGTAGATCATTGCAAGTTCTATTGGGACCATTCATTGTGTCAAGAATCACCTTGTTAGAGGGAAAGACCAAGTCTAAAGGATCTTGAGTGTCAAGATAATCTTGATCCCAAAGAGGCTCGAGAATTGGATCTAAATCTTGTGGAGGAGTTAGATTGGGGTTGGATGAAAATTTTTGGACAATGTTTTATGCAACCGTAACCATGGATAATTCCATGGCCATGCCACAATGACCTATCCCTTCCATCAAGGCTGATGGGGAAGGTAAATTCCATAGATTGTTAAAGTAATTCGTTCAAAAATATGGCACTTGCAAAATTGCATCCCTCAACTGATCGGGAATAGCTGATATAATCCTTACATCAATGGAAGGTGGTGAGTAATGAAAGGTTCCCATCAATGACTGAAACAAACAAGAGCCTAATTTGATAGTGTCAGGCTGTGGATTATCAATCATCAGGACCGTGGAAACCCCCGATGAAGGTTCAAGACAAGAGAAGGACAATTGGTCGATGGTCACAATCCGGCCATCATGCGGAAAGTACAAAACCCAAAAAACTGTAGAAACCACTGCATGCATCGCATAAGTCCAAATTCTTTGTAACAACATGTTGTAGTTGAGAAGCACATCGATCACTTCAACTTCAACACACACAGGTTTACCTCCCAACTGCACAGGGAAGGAAGGAATTATTTTGTGTGGTGCAAATGACTGACCTTCAAAATCCGTAAGCAACATAGGCGACAGAGACAACTGAGGCTAGCCAATGACCTTCCAAAATGCCAGTGACATAATGCAAGTCAAGGCATATTCTGCGTAAAATATTTTGTGGTGTAAGACACTATTATCTTAAAGGAAACATTGTGAGGAAGACGAGGTTTTAATTTGGTTGGATAAAAAATGATCACTCATGGGTTACTAGTCTATGCCACTCCCAAGGCAGAAAACATAGTTTTTTGTTGCAAGGGACAACTCTGAAGGACTTCCATAGAAAACTTCGTGCACGGGGTTTGTTCTAGATCTTCTACAAGGGAGTAGTTTTGGGTGGCCCTCACATTTGAATTATGAGAAGCATTCTTAAATTCACCTTTAAGGATGTGAGTCATTGTTTCTCGCACCGCCTTCTCGATTTGGAGAGGACTTGATGGGTTAGTGGATTTCTTTCCCTTCTGAGCAGATTTTGACATTCTGTAGTCTCGAGTCCTAGTTGATAAATGAGCTTCGACATTGATCATGTAAATTTTCGTGTCTAGGTTGTTATTGGTAGGCGTGAGGGGTCCCTAACTACCCCCTGCTGTGCTTATGGATGTGGAATCTTGAGCCATATTTTTCACTTTTTGAAAAGGGTTTGTCAACACAACAGGCTGTTGCTACACTAATAGCTTCTAGGCTTCTACAAGTTGAGGGCACAAGTGAGTCGGGTGGTCCTCTGTGTACACATTACACAGATATTTCGACTTCTTTTTATTCATTTTTCCCTTACCATTATTATTGGTATCTTTTTTATCCACTTTACCCTTATTATTTCATTTTTTCTTCTTTCCCTTGGCCTTTTGGTTGGCCTTGGGATTGGTCAAATGCACATTGTGTACATCCGATGTCTAGGTAGGGGGAATATCTGAACTCATAGTTTGGCTATACATAGTCTATGATATCGACAATTGTTGCAACTGATTTGACAAAAGGTCCATGGACTTTCTTTTTGCTGAGCCCACAATGCCATCAGCATGGGGACAATAATTTTTCTTGGCCTTATCGAGAGTAGACTGTGTCACATCTAGTAATATATCGTAGAGCATGCCAGATTGGGAGTAGATCATTTCAAGTTGTTGGGCTCTCATAATCACCTCCTCTTCTGAAAACACTCCCAAAGTCGCTATATCCTTTGATACGTAGGGCATCAAAGACCTCAAGAACCACTCAAACAAGAAAGTAGGATGGAACTTGACATTAATCAAGCTCTTTCTACGTCGCCATTCTTAGATATGATCAGAGATGTGGTCAGCCTTTTTTTTATCAAATTTGGCCAGCAATTCAGTTTCAAGATTGTATCTCACTGGTAACTGGAAATGGTTCAAGAAGACCATAGCCAAGTCATTGAAGTAATAGTACATCGAGTCATTGATCTCAATATACCACTTTGTAACACCCCCTATAAGAGGGCATTGAAAAATGTGCAACTGGGCATAGTCATCCTTCAATGAGTTTGATGAGCACCACAAGTGAAAGGTCGTCACATGATCACCTAGATCTTTGCCAAGCTTTCCCTCAAATTTTAGAATATTTGAAGGAAACTTAGTCGGCATGGGGGGCAAATGAAAATCATGACAAATGGGTTCATTTAGTAATCTCTACAAGTCTAGTAGATGCAGAGTTGCCAAAAATGGTAGTTTTGATTATGAATTATTTACAGGAAAAGAGGGCCCTGGATTTTGACTGGCACCAGGCAGCCAACAAAATTTGGACTGTTGGACAGGGTTTTGGTAGAAACCATGGCCTTGAACAACAAATGGAAACTGCATCTATTGATGTGTCATCGGCTGACTCCCAAAATTGGATGAAATAACATGCACATGGATTGCTCCCTACATTGTGTTCTAATGACCTTGGAAGGGGCTGGCCCCAGTCGATCCAATGGGCATGGGTATAGAGCCTTTCCTGAGATTCCATTGAGTATAGAAAGGGTTACCCCCGATTGACATCCCTTGTGAGGGAATTGAGCCCTGCCAAGGATTCCAAAGACCCTATGTGGAGTAAACTCCAGTCATCGCTCCCTGTGAAGGAATAGTACCTTGCACCAATTTCTATTAACCAAAGATGGGGTTGCCTCTAGTCGAAAAAAATATTGAAGAGAAAGATTTGTTCCCAAATGCACCAAAAAAAGAGAACAACATAGTTCCCACTGACATTGTATAAGACAACGGTCCTAAACTGCCTCCACCAAACAAGGTATAATTAGAATTAGACCTTTTTGGATGTAGAAAATCACCATCGAGTGAAGGGATGAAGGAGATATATGGCCCCCACCGTAAGGGATAGCATTAAAAGGGAAAGTAGTTCTCGCGGTTGATCCTTGCAAGGGAGATTTTGAGCTCCCTGCTCCCATACCCATGGTATATAAGGTATAATAAATCAGAACTGAGTTTGTATTAAAGTCGGGCATCCCATATGAGAAGGGAGTTCCTGTCACACTCTGAGTAAAAAAAACAATGGTCAAAGTCGTTAAAGGTATCATACCACTACTCAAAGTTGTGATATTCGAGACAACTATGGTCCTGATTGATGAAGGTGGGAGAGGAGGTAGGATGCCCCTTGTATTAGTAGTCGTAATGGGAATACAGGGAATCCCAGATGAAGTAGCAACATTTTCGTCCATTGCCTCTCGTAAAACTAGATGGCGCTAATAAGATGTCACCTTGAGAGGGACAATCTAAATCAAGATCGGCATCAACATGTTGGTAATCTAAGGATTGGTTAGCCTGAAACCTTCAGTTTGAAGGTTAGATACGTTGGATTCCTCTGGATATGGAAAGTCTCCTCATGGAGTAGGATCAAGCACAATTTCCTACAACCCGTTCTCTTCAAGTGACCCATATTGATCAATTATTCACCTTAACGATGGTAGAGGTGGCTTCAAACTAACCAATGATAGGTCCTTAAGCCTTTGTGATCGGTGGAGCTATTGATATTCCACTTTGTGAAATGATCAAATGACACAGTAAGGATTGAGTAGTGTAGAACACAAAGCACACACTACAAATTTTCCTAAATATAAATCAAGTGGTCGACTAACTAGTGGAAAGGATGGCTACGCCAATTGACACTAGAAAAAATAACCGGTGCAAGTGCAACTCGAACATGGAAGAACCCTCTAATTATACTCTTCAAAGTGCGATCTGATGTCCTCCCTAGGTACCGGGGTATACCTGCACAATCATCTATGTAAGTCTATAAAATATGGGCAACTAGGTTTCCAGCTCACAGTCAGTTACCAGGTGGGTACAGTCGACAATCGGGTAGATCGTAATGAGCAGGATAACAAGTCTGAAGCCCTCTAAGGGTATCGAAAGAAATTGTTCTAGAATATAAATAAGGTTCTAGAACAGGTTCGAGATCCATAAATCTCTTTAGGAAAATGTGAATGGTATTGTTCCTGATAAATACCTTCAATATACAATCCCCACTATGTTTAGTCCATCTTTGTAGGGGTCATCTCCTCTTCCTTTCCTCATGCAACCTCGTGTTTATCCCTTGTGTTATAGGGGGGTCCCAACTAACTATTATGACACTGAAATTAAAACACTCCCTATCTCAAACTCCAATGTTTGTTTTAAATTGGCCTTGAAGAGTTTCCTCTTCACACCTAATTCAAGGCCCTAAAACCCTAAACTAGTCAATGAACCCTACAAACAAAAAGTCTAATAATATTTAGATTAGGCGTTAATTTTAAGGATTGATTTACGCAAAGGGTACGATAGTGAAACTGATCATGTTATGAAGAGACAAATAGGGAAGATAATTTTAAAGCATTTGAAAACAAAATATACTTCAAAATTAAAGAAATGGTTCTAAACAACTCTTGGTAAATTCAATTTTTCTAATTGATATTTCAAGATCTTGTAAATTAAGAAATCCTAAAACTTTCTTTTGTTTGACTACAAATTACTTATGTTTCAGGAAATTGAAAATAAATTTGAAATGAAGACTATTTTTCGTTTTCAAATAACAGCCTTGATTACTTTACCAAACTAAATGCAAGAAAACAAATTCTCTTTTTTTATATATATTTGTCAAACTGCTTTAACAAGAAAAAACTGAAGTAAAAACATTTTTGTTTTTTCAAAGAAAAAAATAGGGACAAAGAGACATCTAAAAAAATAATTGATAAAGACCCTAAGCTCATTGTGGATCACAAGGATTCAACCAAGAAACCAAAAGGTAGATCTAAGACTTGACAACTCACTCTAAACCTTTTAGGGAAAACAAAATAATACTAAGGAACAATTAAATCAAAACTTCAACCCAGGCTATGGCCACAGACAAAGACTCTAACTGATTCAATAAAGTCCTAAGAATTCTGAACTTCTATCAGGAAAGAGGCAAACTCTTTATTTATTAAAAAATACTTTCAAGAAACAAATACGTGAGATTTTTCATCAACATACTGTGTATGTACACGAGTTGTCTACTGTGCATAGTGTGTATGTACATGGGCTGACCCAAAACAAGGTGTGTACACCTCTGAGACTTTTCAAAAATAAAAAAACAAGGTAGACTTACAAGGCACAAAAGGATGGTATGCACCTTTTAGGTGACAAAAAAACCTAAAAAGACTCAGTAAACTTGAATAAAAATTGAAAGGAAAAAAAAACCAATCAACAACCCAAAAACCTCCCTAAAACCTTAGAGAGATCCCCAGTATGGTCTCCAATTATACTAGTGGGAAAATCTCGCTATAACTATACCAAGGTTTAGGATATAGATAAAGAAAATGACTGTCTAAAAGTCAACCTATTTTCTACACTACCCAAAACATACCAAAAAAAATGAGAAGAAAGAAGTATAAGAGAATATTGATAATTGTACCTTTTATCCAATGTCTAGTGATGATCTCCTCAAGCTCTGTAGCTCCAAATACTGCAAGTCTCCTCCCAATGATGACCTCCATCCAAGACTAGGAAAACAGGGCTACACGCATGATATTTATATTCATAAATTAGGGTTAGATATTAAATTGTATGTATAAGTCAAAGAAAATATACAAAACAACATCATTTGGGACAGGGAAAAGAGATTCTTTTATTCATCAAAAAGGACTGAAACTTACAATCCTTGTCGGCCATCATTCCGTGAACCTAGTCCAAGCTCCTCTTTACAATGGTCCAAGTGCACCTTAAATAAGACTCTTCTTACAATCTACTAGTCACATCATGGAAAGGGAATGGATTGAATGGAATAAAAGGAGTTGAAAAGGGAGTGTTGAGGCATAAACTCACAAAAGGTAGAAAATGCTTGGGCAAGGAAGGGAAGTGAAATTGGGCATAGTTTCATTGTTCTTATGCTTGGTTCTGAAATGAGACCCCAAAAACTCCTTTTATATGACAAAAGGATGGTTATTTGGTTGGGGGATGGGATATAGTAGGTGAATTGATCGGTAAACCTCCAATAGCCCATGAATTTGACCAAATTCCTTACAACTTTTTAATTTTTGCAACCTTTTGAGGTATACGCGGGCTGTGTATTATGCATAAAGAATATGTATGCAAGATGTCTAGCATGCAGAAAGCATATGTACATTGGAAGTAGTGGTTTAGGGAACGTACATGCTCTAAAAATTGGTTTTTCAAGTAGACCTCATCAACAGTGATTTGGAAAATTATGGAAGTAAGAGGGCTAATTCCATAAATGCATGTGTAGGGAATTTTAAGGCTATAACAATATAAGTGGAGACATAGATATTAATTTACCATATCACCTTATCAAGAACCTAACCAAAATGACTAGGAGGGTTGAAGGTCACTCTAAATCTTCTCACAGAAGCTTGTACCACTAGGTCTTGATTAAATTTTTGGTAACTTTCTCTCTTGAGGAACTTGAAATGCCTTGGGATTATTTCATGAAGTCTATGGGATTGAAATATCAGGAGAAGGTGCCTAATTCATAGATTGAAGGTGATTAAAGTGAGGAGGTTAGGGTTTTTCCAGAGCCTGGGAGATCGATGAAGCCTGTCCAACCCACAGTGAGTAAAGGAAAAGGCCCTAAAATAAGAAATATGCCCTCGAAAGAAAAAAAATCCCAAACCCACATGGAGGAGTCCCTTCGCATGAAATTGAGGTATTATATGAAAAAGGGGAAGAAAATAAAATGTGGAAAAGCTGCCAGCATGCATCCACCTGCACATGAAACACCACAAAGGTATTTTTCATCTAGCTACTGAGAGAAGTTGTAGAAAACCCCCATCGAGCAACAACCTGATAAACATATGACACAAATGAGGGGGGAAATTGGACCCGGTTCATGCATCAAGAAAGTAATTAAAGGGAAGGTTGTTCCTAGAGAGGCCTTACCTAAAACATCCCTTGCATACAGACAAAACAAGAAGAGAAAGGGTTATCAAAACATTGAATTTCAAGCAATCCAAACAAGAAAACTAGGATTACAAATAAATTGAGCATGAACTCCAAGGCTTTGTTCAAGCTATCATTAAAATACCCCCAACCAATTTTGATCGAAGATGATGGCAATCCTGAATTTTCTAGTATGGAGGAAATGGAAGACAATGTTTTGAAGGGAATGGAAGTGAAAAAAGAGAAATCAAAGTCTAGTGAGGATGAGGCTGCAAAAACATCATTTGTGACAATGAAAAAGGAGTATCCTACAGACTCCATGTAATGATCCCAAGACAATTGTTTTTCTTGAAACCACTAACTACCACTGTTGTGTTTGATGTGTAGGTGACGTATTGAGTTGTCTAGTTATTAAGTGGTGTTTATACAAGATTCATTCAACACATGAAAGATCACAATACATTAAAATATAGAGAACAAAAGCAAAGATCTGACCTTTTAATATAAGAAGCATGGACCGGATACAATAGAGGGCAGATATGGAATAATCCTCAGATGGCCCAATAGATAAGAAATACGAGCTTCTGCAAAATGATTCGTCGATACAAAATAAGCCTCCAAAGGCTGGATGAGAGATGTAGACTAAGGCAAGTAGATCTGGGTCGTACGAATCTCAAGCTCTCATTTTGGAGGATGCCACACTCTAATAGATAGATGAAACCCTCAATAGTTTGGCCCAACTGTAGGAAGACTCCAAATGAGTCCAAACTCTACCAAAAGATAGATCAAGGTGCCAGTAACCCTCTCCTGAAGTCTCAAGCTAAAAGGCTAAGGAAAACCCCTCCAAACATTGAATCCTCAAATGAAGTTGCGCCCTCATGGATGTTGGAAACCCTATATAACTCAGCCCTGATGAAGGAGACCTCCAAATGCTCTGAAACTCTCCAGGAATGTAGATTGGGCTATGGGAAACCTGTATGAGAAGTTTTAGACCCAGACTCCAAGTAGATCTCCCTAGATCTAAGAAAGAATGAATCACAGGATGTCCTCTTGCCTCCAAGTCATCCAAATCTGAAGCTAAAGATCCAATGGTGATAACTCTCCAGAAAAACCCTCAAAATGATGGTTGAGACCCTGTAAGTAAAACCCAAGTGTCGAAATGACCAAAGTCTCTCCTAATCAGTTGAATCGAACCCTTCTTTAGATGATGATGCACCCTTGCTGGAAACTCATGAATAGTACGACCCTGCTACTTTTCTGAATCGATAGGTGGAAGTGTGTTGAGTGTAGAATGGTGTGGGTGGAGTCTTTCATACCCAAGACAAAGCTATGGAACAAGTGAGTGGATCTTTCACCACTGAGTTTCTCACAAGGATTTGTATAGAAAAACCCCAAAAATGTATGCTCAAGAGCAATAACAAGCAAATACCAAAATCCAGAATGAATAATAGGTGCGCCCCAACCTTCTATTTATACTTTTCCTTCTCTTTCTCTGTTGAGTTACATTAACTCCCAGGGTTAACTTGTATTCTTTTATTGAGTTATCTTTTACTCCTTTTAACCTTTTTCCTCAAGTCAACTTAAGAATATAACCTTAGTCTCCTTGACCTTCCCCTTCAGTGTGAGCCTATGGCCAAGTGGGGATGCTCAGGCCACTGAGTCTCTTCATCACCTCTTATCAAGAAGTGGGGGATATTACACTCTAGTGAATAGGGAATACAATATTATGGACTTGATCCTGAGCAAGATTCTATTGGCATCTCACCAAATGTAAGGGATCCTTGCCAAAGTTTACAAGACATTAAACCAAAGATTAAAGTTGGCATTATGGGACTACATGGATCCACTAAAGGAAAAAAAGGTAAAGAACTCAAGGCTATACACAATTATAACATGATAACAAGAAGTAGAGAATTAGCTGACCAGAACAAGTCTATCATAGAGCAATTAAAGAAGAATATGTAGGTTGAGATCAAAACAGAGAGGGTAGATGACAACCAACAAGTGCATAAACTAAAGCTTCAAGTCCATACCTTGCAACACCACAACGCAAAATTGGAGAAGTTGTACTCCAGATTGAAAAATAAGTATCAAAGACTCTAGAAGAAGCATCGGAAGACTTGTTTCTTTCTAAAGGAGATAATCTGAAGGAGTACCTAAAAAAGATACCAACACATCCAGTTGTCTCCAAGTTGGCCTCCAATAGTGTGCATGGATATCATTTCTCAATACTAAACTTAGTTTTGTCACTCCTAGTCAGTTTTTGTCGAAGCTCAGTTCACTCCAACATTTGCATCAATCTAGTTTTATTGATCGTAGTAGTTTTTAGTTGTTTAAAGTTCAAGACTGTTTAAATTAAGGAACAATAAGTGGTCACTTGTGTTTGATATGAACCACTTCTTTTTGTTAATTCAAGTTTGAAGTATACATTACTATACTCCAGTAGTATTTAGATAAGTCAATAAGTTGTTCTCCAACTGATAGTGTAGAGTTAAGCCTCATATACATATGGAAAAAATCTTGTACAACTTTGATAAGTATGCAATTTTTGTATATTTTGAGAGTTTAGTTTTTAGTGAAAAGATTCAAGCATCAAAATTGGTTGGACCTTCTCATATAATTGTAAAGCTCTCTACCTGGTGAATATATGTTGATGACAGTTGTGTTTTCTTACTCATATATATATGTGTGTGTGTGTGTGTGTGTGTTTCTCTTATCTTGGATGCAGTTATTGATGTGTGCAGAGTACATTTCATTTTCCTTTCATCTATTGTATAACTCATCTTTACTTATATGCAACATGTAAAATAGATAATTCTTTGGTGAAGATATTTTTTTATTGCAACTTGTGGGAGTAATTGTGTTTGGATACTTGTTTAATGCCTTGAAATAATATTTTAAGACTTAAACTTCTCACACTAGATTGTTCATTCAGTGTTTGTTGTTTCCCTTTGTTCTTTCCTCTATTATCTCACCTATCTATCATTTGTGTTCCACTAGCCAAGGAGGACCCTCCTCCATATCATTTTTCCAACCCATCCATGTTCTTGTCTTAGTAAAAAAATCCTCCAACTGACCAACAAAATCAAATAATAATAAAAAAAAAACCATTCCAAAACTTGAGGTGGCTTAGCTATGCCCTTTAGTAGTCAGGTTCAGACTTTAGTACCAACATCTTATGGTGTCATTGTCGGGTAATATATTAACGATATATACTTCCTTGGGAGAAATAAAATTATCATATCTAACCTTTGATGTTGAAAAAAGATTAGACACATTTAAACTGCTACCTTTCACTTGGAGACTCCACTGAGTAAACTTTAGAAAATAAATTTTGGCTCACAGGAAAGGGCTCAAGAGATCCAAATCTGAGCACATCAAAGCCACTAAGACTCATCCTATCCCTGAGAAGGGAACAATAGTGTTATTGGATAAATCTGTAAGTGCAGACACAAACAGATCTCCCTAGATCCACCTGGATCTAGAACAAAGAAAGACATAACATGACTCTTTCCCTAGATTCGAACCATTGAATTAAATAGGAGGCAAGAACAAAGAACATACCTTATTATCACTTCCTATGGTCTTTGTTGCTCCC
>SNQJ01S0046261.1:95028-105246 GCA_010110895.2 Picea sitchensis
ATTGTAAAAATTCCTCTAGAGCCTCATTGTAATCATCTTCTTACGAATGCGAGTAGCCATCACATCTCTTCTCAGAGATAAGCTGCCACCATTCTAGCGAGTCTTTCACTCTCTATTTTTATAGTCTCTATACATTTCTTTGATTAATAGAAATCATGTATTACTGTATATCTGTGTTTATGGTTGCATCTCTGATACATTTCTGTTATATTATTGAATATCTGCAATATCTTTGTGCATTTCTTTATTATATCTCTGCTCTCATTTCATACCGAAAATAATCCGGATCATGGATACTCTGGTTATAACAGATAGAAGTGTGTGAAGAAGACAAAGAAAAAACAACATTCACCACCCCATGGGGGACATTCATGTATGAAAAAATTCGCTTCAGTCTGATGAACATAGAGGCCACCTTTAAGAGGGATATGGACATAGCCTTCATGGGGGAAAAAGACAAATTTATGGTCATGTATTTAGATGACATCACCATTTTCTCCAAATCAAATGATGAACATTTACAACACCTTGAGCAGAGTTTCTGAAAATGTAGAAGGTATGGGATCTCTTTGAATCCCAGGAAGTCCCACTTTTCTATGCCAGAAGGTAAGCTCTTATGCCACATCATATCAATAGGAGGAATACAAATATACCCTAAGAGAGTTGATTCCATTTAGGAAATTGAAATCCCCATAAATAAGAAATCTATTCAGTCTTTTATAGGCAAAATAAAATTTTTGAGGTGCTTTGTGCCAAACTTTGTTGAAATCATAAGGCCTATGGCCAACATGCTCAAGAAGGATGTTGTTATTAAGTGGTAACTGGAGGAAAAATCAACATTCCAAAGGATCAAACAAGCTTTGGTTGAAGCCCCTATATTGGTTTTCCCTAACTATGCCAAAGAGTTCTTTATATTCTCTTTCACTTTTGAGGAAACCATTGATGCAATACTGCTACAAAAAAAATGAATAAGTCCATGAAAAACCCATATCCTTTTTCAGAAAATCCCTTCGAGATGTTGAACAACAGTATGACATATTAGAAAAAAATCTTATGCATTGGTCAAAGCTTTGAAGGCCTTTAGGGTGTATGTGTTACAGTCTAGCATAAGAGCCTATGTTCCTAGAAGCAGTGTCAAAGAGATTCTGGTCCAGCCAGACAGTGAAGAGAAGAGAGGGATGTGGATTTTCAAACTATTGGAGTATGACCTACACATAAAACCCACCAGGATGATTAAAGGATAGGGACTTGGTAAGTTTTTATCATAATCAAACTATAAGGTGTCATAATTACATCATATATTCACCCAATTGGATGCACCCATGACACAGTCTGGACAAGAAAAAATGTAGGTATATGAAAATTAATCCTCTTCACCTTGGTACATAGATATTATTTACTTTCTGTAGCATTTGGAATGTCCACCAGATTTGAAAAAGACAAGATCCAGGTCCCTTAAATTAAAATCTATAAATTCTTCATTTTAAATAAAAATTTGTATAGGAGGGATCCTATTGGAATCCTATTAAAATTCCTTGATGAAGATGAATCTAAAAAAGTCACAAAAGATATGCACTAGGGAGTTTGTGTAGGACACAAACATTGGAAAGATATAGCCCTAAAGATCCTAAGGGCAGGGTACTACTGACCCACCCTTTTCTCTTATGTATTTATCACATTAAGGTCATGCAATGAATGTCAGAAGTTTGCAGGAAAAGAAAAATTACTCTCACTACCCCTAAAACCTATCACTACTAGTGGCCCCTTTCAACAATGGGGATTAGATTTCATATGTGAGATAAATCCACCCTTCGATGGGAAGCACAAGTGGACTATCGCAACCACTGACTACTTTACCAAATGGATTGAGGTTGTGCCCACCATGAATGCCACTAACAAGGTGATCATGAATTTCTTGGAGACCAATATCCTTTCCAGGTTCAATTGCCCTAGAAATCTTATAACAGACAATGCTCATGAATTCAATTCCAAATACATGATTCAATTTTTTGGCAACCATAAAATTTATTTAACACATTCCACACCCTACTACCCTCAGGGGAATGGACTAGCTGAGTCATCAAACAAGACTCTCATCAAGATCATCAAGAAATTATTGACTGAAAACAAGAAATCATGGAGCTCTAAACTTAAGTATGCCTTGTGGGGTGATAGGATGAGCACCAAGAGATCCTTGGGAACCTGAACATTTCAGCTAGTATATGGGATAGATGATGTCTTCCCTACTCAACTCGGTATACCAGTTCTAAAATTCCTACAAGAAGAAATTGAGGAGCCAAATGACATCCAGAGGAGAATGTTTTAGATTATATAGGTTCAACAAAAGGGGGAATCACTGAATCAGATAACTGAGGCATACCAAAGCAAGATCAAATAAACTTTTGACAAGAAAACCAAGAAGGATATCTTTCAAGAAGGCGACCTAGTCTTGATATGGGATGCCAGAAGGGATGAGAAGCCTAATAATGGTAAGTTCGATAACCTTTGGTTTGGTCCTTTTAAATTGGTTGAGGTTCTCGAAAATAATACATTTGTTTTACAAAATCTAGATGATACTGAGATCTTTGGAGGCCCAGTAAATGGGTGCTTCCTAAATAGTATTTTGCTTGAAAGACCGAGGGAAGGTCCCTCTTGTACCATAGTTTTTTTTCTTTTTCAGTTGCATTTGATTATTTTGTTTGTTTGTGAATACAAAATCCATAGCCCAACAAAGGCACTAGGGTGTAGTTACAGTTTTGAATTCCAAAGATGCATGGCTAAGAGATAATGGCATATTTACATGGCTAGAATACATAAATGAAGGTAAGAGAAGGAAGGTGGGAGAAATTTATTGAGTTCCAAGGCACTGATCCACTATTCTCAGCACCCCATAGGGGGCTACTATTGGATCATGTTGTCATTGATGCCAATGGTTTGATTGATTGATGTCATTGATTGATTGATGTCAAGTGATTGATTGATGTCAAAATATTGACTGATTGATGATTGATGTAATGTGATATGTATTGTCCTTGATGAGAATGCATAGATGAATATGGATCAATGAGTTGTCATTGATATGATGAAGATCAATGAGTTGTCATTGATACATGATGAATATGGATCGATGTGGTTTCATTGGTATATGATGCATTGTTGGAAAAATGTTTACTTGACTCATTATTGTCTTATCGTGATTGATAAGGTGCACAAATGGATGAACTCCAACATGGTCCCCTTATGGTGAAATCCCTCACGGGAATATGCTTTATGGATTGAGTTATCCTAGAAGAATGATTGGAGGACCCATTCTTGTATGTGGAATAATGAGATGAATATCAATGAATTTTTTGGTGAAACTATCCTAGATGGATAGTGTTTGTCATACCATTTCCGATGGTATGTGGAACACCACATAACTCCTCACGATTTGAGAATTACGACCTTACAAAGTTGGAGGAACCTCACATGTTGGCTTGAAGCCCACAAGGTCAAAGAAGTCAAAGTGCTTGAAAAGAAGAAATCATTATTTAAATGATAAAGTAAAGTTACAAAGTCAAGGTGGATTATTTAAATAATAAAGAGAAGTGAAACAATCAAGAAAGATTATTAAATGATAAAGTGAGATGACAAAATCAAGAAGGAATATTTAAATGATAAAATATTGGAGAATTTCTATTTGTGGAAAGTGGTTAACCCTAAAAATAAGGAAAATAGGTTAAGTGACCTAGAAATGGGTTAAGTGACCTAGAGGACGAAAGTGTAAATAAGATAGCAATGGTCTCTTGCAAAACATCATTTTTTTGTGGATCAATGGAGAGCTTCTTGTGAGAATAGCTTTTGGAGTATTGATGAAGGGATTATTGTGAGAGAATATTTGGTGTGGATATCTTGAGAATGTGTTGAATATCTATTCTAAGAGAGAGGATATCAGGAGGATCTCATGGATGCATTGAAGTTTCGGAAAGTCTAAGATCATGACTGCGAAATTCTCAGAATTATAGAAAAACCCTATTTTCTGAGGTGTACGTAGGTTGTCTATGTATAGGGTGAGTATACGCGAGCTGTTTGTGAACAAGGTGCATATAATACATGGGTTGTCTGTGTTTAGGGAGTGTATAGTGGATAAAATCATTGATATTTGTGATTGAGATAATGACAAGCTATTGAAGACTGAAGCAGGTTTTGATATATGCATTCTATGGACTCAGATCTGTCACTGAGACTCTAGTATGGTTACATTATTGTCTTGATGGATACTATTGTTTGTTGTGTTGTGAATTCTTAGGGAATTCTTGGTATGGTTGTTGCGATGTGGTCTATGTCGGTTGATGGAATGAGCAGTGCTCTTGTGATTTAGTGGTGACATGATTGCTATGGTATACTAGTTGTTTATACATGATCGAGATAGCATTCATATTGATTGGTTGTGGAGCATGAGTAGACTATTGAAGAGATTGGATTTTTTGTGAATGATTGTGGGTCAGTTTGGACAGTGAGAGACAGAATAAAATATGATTGCAGGTTGCAGAGGATCTGAGCATGTGATAAAAAGGATAAACCCTAATAGCTTAGAAGGTTTACGCAGGTTGTAGTACTTCTTGGGCACGTATACACGTGGGTTGTACTATTGGCAGGGCATGTACATATGCATGTTACACTACCGACAGGTCGCATACCTATTGCATATTGATATATGTTGAGGATTGTTGCCTCATCTTAGTTGGTGCTAAGGATGTAATATGAGTCTTGCATTATAGAGTTGGCTCTCTTGTAGAGTTGTACTCTATTCAGTTGTTGCTGAAAAACCCCAAGGATTGTAGTCCGTAATAAAAAGAAAATTGTACATAAATCTTTTGTTCTTTGTGTTACTTGTGGTGATGACTTGTTGATGATATACTGTTGATTTATGTTGTTGATATATGTTCACATCTAATTGGTTAGAAATGAAAATCAATGAGTAATGGGTAAATGTTTAATTTTAACTAATGAGTTTTGTGTAAGCGGGAAGTTTTGGGAAAAAGATACCCACATTTATTCACCCCCCCCTCTAAGTGCGGTAGGTGTGTCCAACAATTGGTATCAGAGAGGGACTTCACTACAAGCCTTAGAAAGCTTGAAGGATATCCATAGACACACAAATTGATGATGAAATACCAATCCTTGATGAGGAAAACTATTCTACTTGCAGAATATAGATGAGAGTATATTTGAAGGCAATGGGAGAAGCTATTTGGAGGGCAGCCATTGGTGGATCAGTTCCATTGAAGAAAGAGTCAAAGTTTGCATCTCAAAGAGAAGGAAAGAAGAATGATGCATTGGCTCTCAAGACCATTCTTAGTGGACTCTCAATACCTATCAAAGAGAGCATGGGACAATGCACTTCCACCAAGGATCCATGGCTAAAGCTAGAGGAGACATATCAAAACAAGGAAGAAGATGATGAAGACCACTCCATCAAGATCATTAAAGGTAAAGAATCTCCAAAGAATTTTGAATGCATTATTTCTAAATGTGATCTTAAAAACATTTCAAATGAAGATAAAGAATCAAGTGATAATGGTAGCACAAAGGAAAGAAAAGAATCATGTGATCATGTTGGCAAAAAGGAAGATCTTGAAAGTAATTCAAATGAAGGTAAAAAATATCCAAAGAATCTTGATTGCAATGATTCAAAATGTGATGATGTTGAATGTTTCTACTCAAGTGAAGAATATCTAGAAATAGTTCGTGTGAAGTTTTATGGTATTTATCCCATGAAAAGAATAGAAGAAGATCTATTTTATATTCAAAAATAAGTTGAAGAGGGTTTATATAGATATAGCAGCGATCATTATTACACCCACTATAACTATCTTTTGGATAACACTAAGAAGTTTCTTAGGAGGAGTCAAAGGAACATATTGAGGTTAAAGGAAATGCTCAAAGAACAAGAAGAGAACAATAAGACTCAATTAGAAGAAAAGGAAGAAGAGATCACTAGACTAAAGAATTGAAAATAAGATATGAATGCAGATGATGAGATTAACAAAAGTTTTGAAACTATTGTCCATATCAAGACCCAAATTGAAGAAGCCAAAAGGATAGAGGAACTATTGAAAAATCAGATAAATGAAAATGAAGAGTCATGTTGTAAGTTAGAAGATGAAATTGTTGATCTTACAAAGAAAGTGGAGAAGTCCAATAAATTCTTGAATAGCTCACTAATCTTGGGTGATATCTTGGAAAGTCAAAGATCACCATATGATAAATCAAGTCTTGGATACAAAAAGGAAAATACACATGCTGAAGCAAGCACCTCAAAGAAACATGAGGTAAGTCCATCAAAGAAGGAAGACAATGTTGCAAAACAACCATCTACAAAAGGAAAATAAAATTTCAAAAGAACAAAGCAAGGAAGACAACAAGAAGCTATCTTTGGGACACCAAAGGAAAGGTATGAAAGCATTTTTCATGGACATTGTTATTCATGTAATGAATATGGTCACAAATATTTTGAATGTAGATCTTATGAAAGAAGATATAATGGAAGATTTTATAGCACCATAAGGTGTTGGATTTTTGATCAAGTAGGACATATTATTGTTCACTGTAATTCCATGAGATGCTACAGTTCTAGTGTATTTGGCCACAAATCCTAGGAGTGCTGGAACACGAGAAGAAAGTTCGTGATGAGGACTTCACATAACATGGCTAGAAGAAGTAATGGAGCAAGGAAAGGAGACATATTTGAAAAGATGGATTCTCAGAGCTCAAGTTATAAGGAGAAGGGACATCTACAGAAGTGGGTGAAGAATACAGAGGAGCCAGAATAGAATGAAAAATTGAAGGGAAGTTCAAAAGTGTTATCTACTGAGGCATACGCAGGTGACAATGGTATCAGTTGGGTACACATGCAAGTTGACCTTGTATAGGTCGCCTACATATGTGAGTTGTCTGTGCAGTAGGTTGCATATATGTGGTGAAGCCTAAGAAAAAGGGCTATGCACAGGGATTAGATTTTGATGTGATGGTATAACTCTATGATGCAAGGTCTGACATGGTTTATTGCATATTTTGACACTGTTTGTTGCAGGTTTTCATGAGTCTATATTGGATTATGTAAGGTTATTATGTAAAATAAAATCTTGGGTGCATGGAACTAACCCTCGAGTATGGATTGATGCATTTTTCTGTTGAAAAACAAAGATGGTTATGACAATGAATTTATGACACCTTGCTTATGTGACATATCTTGATGATGTATTATTGGAATCTTACTTGTTGGAAAAATTGATGCATGCATTTACCATATGGATGGGATAAACATTGGGACATGCAGTTGGTTAGTTGATGATATGATCATGTTGTACATCATTGATGATCTATAGTTGATGCATGATTGGTACATTTCTATTATATTGGTAGAGGAACCTACTAGCAGGTTGATTGACACATATTTTATGGAGGATTTGGCATACATGTGTGAGGTTTCATCATGTTTTGGTATTGGTGCATGTACTAGCTAGGTACAAGTGGTAATACATGGAATATGTTGTTGGTATTACTTGATTAGCACAAAAATTGGTATTTTTTTGATACATGGTTATGATAATTGGTTCATGATGGAGACATATCATGAGTGATAGGATACATTGTTTGGCATGTTGGTAGATGCACATGGTTGGCATATTGGTGGATGCACATGGTTGGTATATTGGTGGATGCACATGGTTGGCATATTGGTAGATGCACATGGTTGGCATATTGGTAGATGCATATGTTGGCATATTAATAGAGGCATATGATTGATACATTCCATGGATGATCTCTTTTGTCACATTGCATGATGTTGATGTACATGGTTGATGTACATAGGTGTTGTGCATGATGAGCACACATTTTTTTATAGGATGTACTTGGTTGATATTTAGCTCTCGATTCTTTATTGACATATCTTTTGTTTCGTGATGGTTGGTATGGCATGATTTTGATGCATGAACAAGTCCAAGGATCGTTATATTGTAGCTCATTGTTCATCTTGTAGATAATATAGGGGGATACATACCATTAGGGGGAGTCATTGTTATTGGATAAATCAGTAGGTGCGGGCACTAACTGATCTCCCTAGATCCATCTAGATCTAGAACAAAACACACCAGAACATGATGCTTTCCTTAAGTTTTAAATATTGAATTTACTAACTAAAGAGGGATAGGTGACATACCGTTTAAATGTCACTTTCTCTCACCATCGCCATCCTAGCTCCATTCCAATGCTCATACAATGATGACAATGCAAAAGAAGGCAACCAACCAAAGTGATAGTAATAGCATAAACTCAATATAAACCTATGTATGTGATCAAGGAATCATACAATGAAACACAACAAGCTTTATAGAAAAGAGTCATATTACTGTATCATATTAAATGTGAAAGAGAGATTAGAACCATGGCCTTGATGTTGTAAGTTCCCTTCCAGTTTTCCTTCGTTCCCCACACACTTCCACTCCAAGAATTATGAGAGCATAGATCTAATAATATTCACAATCTATCTTGAAAAAATGGCCCATATAGTGAAGCTAACAATCTCCAAAGCTCAATCCAATCCAAGCTAATCCCAAAAGATAATCTCATCCAAGCCAAGTTTCTCCATGAGAGCTCCTCTCCTTTTATATGTTAAAGAGGATAAGGTGAGGAGGTTAGGATGATCCCACTAAATCATGAAAGAGAGTAAGATCCAAACCATTTAGATGCCACCTCACCATGGAAGTTTCTCCTTCTAGAAGCATCGAGAAGATGCTCGTTTTTCCCACATATGAGCATTCTCGCACCCTACTTATAGAGAAACCTGTGAACCTCTCGCAACCCATTTATGGTGCATCCTGTGAGAATCAGGCATTCTCGCACCCTAGCCATAGTGTAACATGCGAAAATCATCTTTAATAGGTTTTTTACAAAGGGAAATGCAACTTATTTTCTCAGGAAAAGTTCTTCTCCCTTCTTTCTTCAGGAACTCAGGCCACTGACCCCTCTGAAGACTGCAAATAGGTTTACATCATTAACGTCCATAGGGATGATGAAAATAATGCGTAACATAGATCCCCCCAAAGTATGAAGGTAGAATAGAGTGATAGCTGAAATACTTTGTATATAGTGATAGCTGAAATACTTTGTCGAGTGTGTGTAGGGAACAAGGAACAACCGGTAGGAAACCTGCCAATAAACAAGGAAATACAGTACAATAATATATCATCATTGAGGTAGGAATTCCCATACTCAGAATACAAATGACACAGAGCATAAATGTCGACAAGGAAATATCCATGTCAAGTAAGACAGGTCATGGCCACCAAACATACACTATGGATCCATGCCGATATGACTCAAATTTGAACATAGCCACCAAAAATACACTGTGGATATATGTGTTAAAGACTCAAATTTGAACATAGCCACGAGGCATACAATGTGGATCTATGCAAAAGTAAAAATTGAATATACTCCAACGCAATCTAAATATGTCAGAAAAGATCCAGGGTCTTCATCTCCACCATTCTATAGTATGAATCTAACCATGCGAATACATGTGTCGAAGTCGAACATGGTAGAAACTGCTTGATTACCGGTCATTATTGTATACCGTTAATGAGTGTGAGGCAAATCACCATCAATGTCAATGACTCCCAAGGTACTCTAGTACAATCCATTGAATGTGAATCAATGAGCTGAGGTCAAACACTCGACGGAATCTCCCAATCAGGGGTCAGTAATGAAAATCCACTATCGAAAGTGAGGAAACCTGCCATTGAGGCATGCAAGTTCTAGGGTACCAATTGGTTTCTAAGTCTAATTCCTAGATAATGAGTTGAATTCGATAGGAAAATATTCGTCACAGGAGGGCCTTAATGTATCCCCCGTCAATGACATGAAACAGGTAACAAGATTTGATGTAGATCATAGTAACAAGTGATTTAGGACTGACTCAGGGATGGTTGATGCAATAGAAAGATTTTTGGGTTGGAAATATTTTTGAACATATTGACGACACAACAACTGTCTTGGAAACACTGACTCAAAAATAGTGATCACATACCAATTTGTAATCTTATAAAGGAGTATGATCAAGAGACTAAGGAGTATGATCAAGAGACTAACGGATTTTCCAACCTAGACACAAAGCGAGTGAAAGGGTGTCATGTTCAAAAGTGACTCTTCCATGGAATATAGGTTTAGACA
>SNQJ01S0046261.1:105296-121041 GCA_010110895.2 Picea sitchensis
TAGGTTTAGACATATTTCTTTCCCAATTCCCCCCCCCCCACCATTTCTGGCGAGTACCTCTTTATTCTTACACAAGCTTGAGGAGGATAACATATGCTTGTAATGTAAGCTCATCCTTCGGACGAGTCCCTCGGAGTATGTTTAACGAACCCTAGGAAGGAGTGGTTCGGTCCCATTATGGGTCTTTCGATGTTTGTTTAATGAGTCCAAAGATAGAAAATTTGGGGGTTTTTCATGTTTATAGAGTCTAAAAAACACTATGATTTCATGTTTATAGAGTCTAAATTCGGGGCTTTTTCATGTTTTTCAGTTCCTTTTTCGTAAAGTAGTCTGATGAGATTGAAAAAGAGATAAACTATTGCTCAATAGATGTTTTCTTCAAATACTTTAACAAGCGTGAAAAGAACAAGGTCTCTCGGCAATATTTTCATGTTTAGAGAGTCTGAAAAGAGCTTAAAGGGAAATCTAGTGGGTTCCTTTTTCATATAACCTTTACAAGTCCGAAAAAGCGATAAAAGTATACTCGATTACATTCTCATTAATTTACAAGCATGAGAAATAACAAAGACTAATCTCGGTAACTTATTCTCATGTATTAACGACCATGAGAAAGAACAAAGAATAAGCTCGGGATTGTTTTCATTTTTACACAAGCTTTAAAACCAAACAAAACTATGCTTGGACCTGGTTTCATTTTTACACAAGCTTGAACCAGAGGAAACTATGCTTGAGGTAGGTGGTTTCATTTTTACACAAGCTTGAACCATAGAAAACTATTCTTGCGACTTCCCAATGCATGGTTGGTACGTAGCCCCCAGCTTAAGAAGCTAGCGGCTCAACTTCAACATGAAGTCTAGAGGCTAAGGAAAATGCCCCCCAAGCTTCATTTCATCTAATTGCAAAGGAGAATGAAATGAAGGTTCAAATACTAGACGAAGGACTTGACTGAAATAGAGAGAGGGAAGTTGTTTCATTTTTTAACGAGCTTCACACAGGATACGAACTATGCTCAAGAATCCAGGTTCAATCCCGTACCTCTGTTTCATTTTTTAATGAGCTTAACACAGAAACAGGAACTGTGCTCATAAGTGGTTTCATTTTTTAATGAGCTTGAAATCAAAAAATCATGCTCAAAGACCTCTATTTCATTTTTTAATGAGGTTGCCTCAGAGACACAAAAACTATCCTCGAAGTCTCTCTTATTGATCATGGATTCCAAGAGGACAATGCTTCATAATGACACCATGTCAAGGTAAAAAACTCGGTCATGGATTCCAAGAGGTCTTCACTAGAAGGAAGAAACACACTCTAGAAGGAAACCATGTCGAGGGTCATGACAAGAGTAAAGACATCAGGCTCTAACAACCCTATCGAAGAGATCACCATGTCAAATACTGGATCAAAGTCATCAAAAGTTGAATTCATGGGAGACAACGCCACATAATTGACATGTGGTAGGGGTGATATTGTCTTCATATAAGAATCATTTAGGGAGGTAATCTATTCAAGACCGATGAATGAAATTTGATCAATAGTCACCATGCGTCCATCTTGTGGGAAATATATCACACAAAAAAGAGTGGACACAATAGCTTTCATGGAATAGACATAATCTTGCCCAAGGAGTAAAGAAAAATCCAATGGGTCTTGATGACCATGAAATCGATAAAGACAGTTTTCCCTCCCAAAGTTATAGAAAACTGTGGAAGGTTCCCTAAGGGTTGACTGGTTCTTCTATTAAAATCTAACAAATTTTGCGTAACTAGGGCAAGCTAAGGACAACCCAAATCTTTCGAAGCAAAAGAGGAAAAAATTCTAAATGACGCACCTTCATCTATCAACATCTAAGGAACGTCTCGACCACAAACTTGCACTGTAATCTAGAAAGGAATGTGAGAGGGAAGACGAGGTCCAGTTAGCACACCCCAATTAAAAAGGATGGCCTCATTACTTGGAGGGGGTTTCACGCGAGAAAGAGGAATACCCCCTGACATGGCAGAGTCTATATCAATGAGAAAAAAGTGGGCAGTATCGGGTTTACGCTCGAGTGGGAGAGTAGGATCGACCGATGAAGATATCAGATTGACCACTTGGGTTTCATTCTCCAAGGGGAGAATGGGGTCGACAGGTGGAAACAGATCGACCACTTGGGTTTCACTCTCTAATAGGAGAGTGGGATCAACTGAGGATGGGATTGGATCGACCACTTGGTCTACTGGTTCAACCAAGGACGTGGCCAAATTGACCACTTGATCAATCAGATTGACCAACAATGGGTCTGGAGTGATCATTCCATCAACTACAGGGGGGTTGAGAGAAAATTTATGATAAGCAGTTGGAATTTGAGGCTGTGAAACAGTCATGTCTTCCAGTAGCTTCGAGGCTTTGTCCATACAAGGGAAAAGGTGAGTTAGATGACTCCCTTTGCATAACATACACAGGAACTTGACTCTACTTTTCTTCTTCCCAATAGTATCATGACTAGTTGATGGGAGGTCATTAGCATGTTGTTCAGAGGATGATGACATGGGTTGGTCAGGGTCTGTAGACCATACTTCTATAACCTTGGGTAGACCAGGGAAATCCTTAAGAAGATGGCTACCCTTACAAATCCTGCAAGGGTACTTGGGCTTACGAGTTGTTTGGGTGATCTTGACATCATCAACACTCCCAACATGATTAACAGTAACTGGTTGTTTTCCAACATGTTTGACAGTGGTTGGAAGTTTGGATCCTTGCTTATTTTTCTTCTTCTTATTCTTTGGTTTCTTCTTCTTCTTATCCACCAAGTTACTAGCTTGAGATCTTTCACTCGGTGAAGAAGCTGAAATGGAAGAAGACCTTGCAAGTGAAGAAAGTGAAGAAGATCTTATTTGTGAAGACGGTGAAGGATCAACATGAGGTTGATGTTCTTGGGGGGAAGTTATTACGACTGAAGCACTTACTGCATTCGAGATTACCTGAGTAGAAAACAACCATATTGGTAATCCAATTGTGAGACCCGGTAGGCTCAAAGTAGCGATGTGAGGAGGTCCAATGTTTCCATAAGAAGAAAAAAAAAAAGGTTCCCCTGGAGCAGGGGTTCCTTCATTGGTCATTTCGGGAACTGGCGCCATTAAAACAAAGATCCAACCTAGAGTCTACTAGGGAAAACAAACAACACATGCCAAAAATGTAGTAAGAAAGTAAGCAAACAAAACCTTCTCATGATGAGCTCACTAGTTGGCAATGAAATCCAACGTCACGGGAACAAAGTAAGAAGGGGCTGAGAGAGAGTGGGTGGAAAAGTTACGTTGATGACCTGCTTAATATACTTATGCCTTGGTGCAAGATCCCACACATAATCGTGGGTATACTGTCCAAGGAGCCTGAGTGAGTTTGGCCAACATCGATTCTAGGTACTATGAATAATTGCCCCTCCACAGTCACCTTGTGTAAAGACTCTAAATAGATAGGCCTACTACGGTTACCAATCACTACAGTGATGCCTGGGGAAACGATCGACAGTACAATCCACGTGCAAGGGCAGGGTATCTAGCCTGAAATCAACTTGAAAGGCTTCCACTCATAATTGTGGGTATACCTTCAAGTGACCCCCATAATACGCGCAATCTCTACACCAAGACCAACAAAGCAGGGTGAGTAACTCTACCAATCTTAATGCGACCTCGTGATTGACCCTTGTGTGAGAAGGGCTTCCCAAGACAAAATGTAGTAAGTGGATTTAACTCTCCCTATCACAAGATACTATGTTTGTTTGTAGCTTTGGAAAGTTATCTTTCACACCTATTCCAAAGCCCTACAACTAATCTAATGTAGGTTTTCTACCAAAAAATATAAAAATGTCTAATCAATTTTTATAAGCACTTTGTTTTATGGTTGTTGTTACTCAAGAGGAAAATGGCATGGACAATATGGTGTTTTGACTGACTCAAAAATTATGCAAAGAGATGAAGATGCAATCTTTTCATTTCGATGAAAGCTATGCTATGAGAAGGACAAAACATTTATCATTCCCATATGCATGATGTCCGAAAATTTATTAAAATCATCAATATCAAGATTCTCAAGAAATGTGAAAAAGGTATTGTACACCAATGCACGATTCATGCCCCCACCCCTTCCCCCGGTCCATGAGGGGGAAACATTTTCGGAATTTAAGACAAAAAAATGCCAAGAATCATGCAATTTCGCTACTTCAAATACAAGGATGCCCCCAATCTAATATAAATCAAGAAATTAAATCTTTTTGTTTCAAAAATTTCACTAAAAGCAATAATGAACTTTGTTAAAACAAAGAAACCCAAACTATAAGTTTTCTTTTAAAGCGAACTATTCAAAAGAAATCTGATCTTTCCCTAAACAATTCTAAAGAAAAAATGTACTTTCTAATTGAAAGACACTCAAAGCAAGAGACTAATCCTTCAAAACCAAACAAAGCAAAGATGGCTAAAAGAAACTCAAAGAATGTCAAGCAGACTATAAACAGATCAATATAGGCTCCAAAAGTTCAATCCAACTGATCAAAGAAAAATTGGGCATCAAAAGGACAAGAATACCTAATCCAAAACTTTCACAAATGAGTTCACAGCCTGGTAGTGGGGTACAGTGCGAGAATTAGGGATTGTTGCAGTCTAGATACAGGCAGGGTGTGAGAAGGTTGCACTGAACTGAACAGTAGGGTGCGAACATCAATGATTCTTGCAGGCCACAGAGAGGTACAGTGCGAGAAGGTTTGTAGTCAAGAAAGATTTGGAAAAAGGACAAAAATTTTGAGTGAACTTTCGGATCCAGAGAGTCTGGATGGATTTCCCACAGGCTCAGAGACCATAAATCAAGCAATCAAAGAAAGGTAAACTAAACTAACTAGGAAACAATCCGTTCCCTAGTGGAGTCACCAATTTTGTTATTGGATAAATCACTAATTGATCTCCCTAGATCCACCTAGATCTAGAACAAAACACACCATAACATGACGGTTTCCTTAAGTTTTAAATATTGAATTTACTAACTAAAGAGGGATAGGTGACATACCATTTAAGCGTCACTTTCTCTTTCCATTTCCATCCTATCTCCATTCCAACACTCATACAATGATGATCCTGCAAAAGAACACAACCAACCAAAGTGATAGTAATAGCATAAACTCAATATAAACCTATGTATGTGATCAAGGAATCATACAATAAAACACAGCAAGATTTATAGGAAAGAATCATATTACTGTATCATATTAAATGTGAAAGAGAGATTATAACCATGCCCTTGATGTTGTAAGGTCCCTTCCAACTTTCCTTCGTTCCCCACACAATTCCACTCCAAGAATTCTAAGAGAATAGATCTGATAATATTCACAATCTATCTTGACAAAATGGCTCATCTAGCCAAGCTAACAATCTCCAAATCTCAATCCCATCCAAGCTAATCCCAAAAGCTAATCTCATCCAAGCCAACTTTCTCCATGAGAGCTCCTCTCCTTTTATAAGTTGAAGAGGATAAGGTGAGGAGGTTAGGATGATTCCAGTAAATCATGAAAGTGAGTAATATCCAAACCATTCAGATGCCACCTCACCATGGAAGTTTCTCCTTCTAGAAGCATCGAGAAGATGCTCATTTTTCCCACGTATGAGCATTCTCACACCTTGCTTATAGAGAAACCCACAAACCTCTCGCAACCCAGTTATGGTGCAGCCTATGAGAATCAGGCATTATCGCACCCTAGCCATAGTGCAGCATGTGAAAATCATATTTACTATGATTTTTACAAAGGGAAATGCAACTTCTTTTCTCAAGAAAAGTTCTTCTCCCTTCTTTTTTTAGAAACTCAGGCCACTAACCCCTCTAAAGACTATAGACAGGTTTACATCATTAACAGTCATAGGGATGACAAAAATAATGTGTAACAATCATTCTTCTCCCCATGAATCTAGAAGGAGATATTTATCAGATGCATACCTAAAAAAGAGCTCTATATTTGAAGAAAGAGCACATAAGCATAATTCGAGGGGGAGCAATGGTCACAGGGGTAGTAGGTTCGATGTATATTAAGCATTACATTAGAGTGATATCCCTTTCTCAAAAGGGGAGATATTATTCATAAGAAGATCAAAGGCACTCAGACAAGGGGAGAAAACCCAAGGAAAGTTCAAGCAGGGGGAGCAGCCCCAAGAGGATAATGGCACTTTGCCATTGATGTCAAAGGGGGAGAGATACTCACATTTAGGAGAGATAGTCACATTGACTATTGATTTAGACCATGCCTTATATACATGTGGACATCAATAATTGGTAATTGGTGTTGACAAGTAGATAAGGCATGCTCTACATCAATAGTCAATGTGACTATCTCTCCTAAATGTGACTATCTATCCCCCTTTGACATCAATGGAAAAGGGCCATTCTCCTCTTGGGACTACTCCCCCCTACTTGAACTTTCCTTGGGGATGCTCCCCTTATCTAATTTCCTTTGATATTCCTATGAATAATCTCTCCCCTTTGGATAAAGGGATATCACTATGATGTAATGCTGAAGATACATTGAACCTACTCCCCCTGTGACCATTGCTCCCCCTAGAATTATGCTTGGGTTATGGGCCCACCACTCTAATGTTATCATCTTGTCATCAACTCAACCAGAAACATCCATGATTTTATCCACTGTACGATCCCTATACACAAAAGTTCCATGTATTCTATGCACTTTGTACATAGACAACTCACGTATACACACCCTATACATAGACAACCCGCGTACACCTCAGAAAATGGGTTTTTTTGTAATTCTAAGAATTTATTCGTCATGATATCAGACTTGTTGAAAATTCAATGCATCCATGAGATCCTCCAAATATCCTCTCTCTCAGAATAGGTATTCAACACATGCTCAAGAGATCCACACCAAAGATGCTCTCACAAGAAGCTCTCACAATAAGCTCTCCATCAATACTCCAAAAGATATTCTTACAAGAAGCTCTCCATTGATCCACAAAAAAAGGATTTTTTGCAAGAGACCATTGTGTTGGCAGCCAATTCACTTTTTTTTTATGATCCTATAAGCTGCCTACACCTATGTCTTGTAAACATCAAGTTTTTCGTCGCATTTTTCAAATAGACGACACTTTCATTTCTTGCGACATTTACACATTTGTCTTCGTTAAGATTTCACGACTGTAAGCGTGAAAAATTCTCCTTTCGAAGTTGTTTTTCGATCATTATCTGAACTGTGGATATTTCTTTTGTCATTATGCCTAGTGCGCTTACCTTTTATTGATCATTATATGACTGGCAATATCCTTTGATCGGTTCTCATACTTCGATTGATTGTATAACTTGGTTTTATTGAAGGCATTGAACATTTGGATTTACACTTTTATGACTTGCCTGATATTTGATTCTGCATAGGGGTTATGATTAATTTTGTTTATTATCCTTATGTTAATATTTTCATAAATTTTGGCTTGTCAATTATAAGAATATCATTTGGCACCTTGGTTAGACTTTTGAATCGATACATTGGCGCATAATTGATTTTGGGTTTTGATTTATATGTTGGATGTTTGAACACCATGGCATAACATTTATGTGTATTGGCATACACATTTGATCTTATTAGTTGTATGCATGATTTAATGGTTGGAATACTATTATGGAGTGAACAGCTATGAATTTGGCGGTTGTACTTGGATAATGAATATTATGCATGGTAGACTCCACCACCTTTGCATGCGCACATTTATGCTTACCCCTTTTTGCTCCTTCATTTCTTTTGGTTCGGGTAACTCTGATACTATGTGTGTTGGTGAACCCTTCCCTTACCATACATTCAGATCCATGGAACTAGTTGTGAGAGTTGAACCCAATGGCAGTCAATCCCTGTTAATGTTTGACAATGCTCGCCAAGATTTGGCAGACAGTGGATGGCTTACCTTTGTAAAACGATTCGAAGGTTTTAACCTTTTCATAGCTCAACAGTTTGCCATGACCTTCGATGGTTGTCGAGCCAAGGTAGGCAATATACAGTTAGAGATTGATGAACAATTTATCATCTCAGCCATGGGGTTACCTACTTCAGGACAGTGCTGGTTTAAGAATTGCAAGGTCGAAGAAGTGTCGTGGACATTGTTGTTTCAGTCGCACAAAGTTACCTCTTGTGATAGAGGTATGCCCGTAAATATGCTCAAACCACAATGACACGATTTATTAATGCTAATCAAGCAGTTTGTGACCTGTGAAGGTCGATATGGGCTTGTGTTCCTTTACCACCTACGTCTATTATGATTTTTATAGGGTACCCTCTAAACATGTCATTCTGTTTTCATCGGAGCCTGTATAAAATGTCCAAAAAATATAAAAGGAACAAGGCTGATAATAGCCTGTTTCATCATGGGCTTATTAAGCTCATTGTTGTTTATCAGTTGATTTTTCTTGGTGACAGTTGGAAGGCCTTCATCGACCGTAATGTCTTTGAGGACATCAACCCTATACAGGTTGATAAACCTGTGGTGACTGAGACTAAGGCTGAACCGCCTCTACCCTTACACCTCCTACTGCCTAAACCCTCGACCAACCCTCCTATTGACTTACCCCACACTGTGACTAAGAGTGAATAGGCCATTACAAATTCTATGAGCAAAAATCTCAAGGAAAACCTTGTTGCAAACGCCAAAGGGAAAAAGAATGCACGTTTGATTTCACGGATAGCAAGGAACAAGCCAAAAACCCCTGTTGAGCCAAACCCTATTCTTTTGAGTGAGGACTCCGATTCGGAAGTGGAGCGTTTCTTGGCCAGAGAATATCCCTACTCGCAAGGTTTGTGTGCCAAACCCTCATATGATTTTGTATCAAACCTACCCCCCTGCCTAAAGGATGACCCTAACTACCCAGGCATTAAGTTTCCTTGTGAAACCCTCAGTCATTTGCCCAAACCTTTTCCTGCTATGTCTAAACCCACTCAATCACCCTGTGACCAATGCAATTCATGGTTAGAGCAATATTATATCGATGTTCCTATACTCCAGTCAAGAATTCAATCTTTGGAAGACTAGATTGCACTGTTAACCAGTCAAAAGGCCAAGCTCCAAGTTGTGGATAAGAAACAAAAGACAACCGGCTCCATCCTATTTAAAAAAGTGGAATCAGCCACGGCTGTTGTAAATTCCAAGATGGCATAATTAAGCAGCCTCGTCGCTACACAGGTATGGTTCTCACATCGCTTTGTTTTGTAAATAATCTAGTTTGCTATAATGATTTTAATTCAGCTTTTAAATAGTTTGATCACTTATTCAAATGATTATATTATTCGATGATCATCCTGTACATGGCTTTGTTTTGATTAAAATAGAAAGAGTTCCAATTTGATATATGATTTGCTCATAGATTTTTATGGTTATTCGTTTGGATTTCATTTGCTAAGCCTGTCTGAGTGAAGAAATGAATGAATGGTGTGTTTTCAATATAATTCGGAAAGTTCCATACTTTATTTAGAATACGATTACCCTCGGATTTGATCTTGTATGATTCGTATGATGTGTTTGATAATTTTGGGAGTGTATTTTTTACGATGTGCTCTGTCATACGATTTTCCAAATCATGAATACCACTCTGTCCGATTTAAATTTGGAAATAAATACTATGTTTCTATAAAAACAATGGTCTCATTAAACCTGTGCAACTACACCCGAAACATAAAACGATTATGATTTGCAACGAATATGCTAAACTCAACCGATTAATTCGCTTGTTTGGATTGCTGTTTGGTTTGATTTTAAATGTGTAAAAATGAATTGGTCAAACCCGGTTGTGATTCGTTTGATTGAAACGATTGTGATCAAAATTAATCGATCATGTTTGCTTACTGTGCAATGATCAACGATCAAAATCTATAACAAACCCTGTTTGATTGATCCTGTTACGATTTTGGTTATGTGTCGGTTATGGTTTGAATTCGTTCACATCCTAAATCACCTGCTATATAGTTATCGTGATATGAAAACAATCCTGTTCGATTCGATTATTTTCCCTGATGATAAGACAATTGTAACGAAATGTTTGCGATTTGTTTCGTTTTCAATTGAATATTAAAACGATTTCATAACTGATAGATTCAATTTGATTGAGAAACGATTACGATTATGTTACATATGATTTCATTTACCCGACTCTTGACTATAATTGAAACAGAGTATTGTTATCTCTGTACTCGGTTAAATGATGTGGATCCTGTTGATATAATTCTTTCAATTTATGATTTGTTCTCAAGTAATTATTGGATGTCAATTGAATGGAATTTCTTAAAAGATTTGATTTAGTTTCAATTCTGATTATGTATCTTATTTAGACTAGCTACAGAATCAGACGATTCCGTAGCTAGGTCTGTAGAATTAGATTTTTATTGTTTTATTAATAAAATGTCTCTCTAACTTGTCTATTTCTGACCTGTTTCAGGTGATTTTGAAATTGCATGGGATTTTATGGACAGTTTAGAGGATATTTGGATGTTTAGTTTCATTTTAGTTTCCTAGTTTAGTTGATCTTGCGAAAATCTTCCCAGATTATGTAAACAGTTTGATAACTGCCACAGGGAGATTTTACCCTGTGGAAAAACTTATAAATACTTATTATTTTTTTAATAATGATCATCCTCATTCGTGGGAGAACAAGGATATGGAATTTTAATGCAGACTGAGACAGAAATTGATGTTCTACTACAACTTTATCTTTTCATAATATCAATCTTTTGTTTCATGTTTATGTGTATCAATTTGCATTTGGTTAATGACTACTTTGTCTATGTTAGTCTTTTGCAAATGATATGATTTAATCAATATAATCCATATATGATTTCTTCCAGTGTATAAAAAACATAGCAATTACTTGATTCAGTTAGTGAATGACAGATTTCTCTTCTTCATCAATTGAATTATTAAGTATAAGTTTTTGCATAATAGGTTTACCTTATTGCAGAGATTTATAAATCATATAATTGTTATGATTTTTTATGTCTTGCTTGTCCTATAAATAAACTCAAAGAGCATTGCAGCCTATCGTTTACGAAAAGATTCTGGATTATCCAGTGCGAGTTTCCTTCCTCCGACCGGCTTCGAAGTCATCATACACAGGGAAAACTTGCAGCGTTTCCAGGTCAGTTTGTCATTTGTTTGTTTAATAGTTAGTTTTAATTAGATTAGTTTATTAGTTTGTTTTATTTATTGTTAATTAATTTAGTTTTATTTATTTATTGTTAGTTAGTTTAGTTTGTTTTATTTAGTTTTAGTTAGATTAGTTAGTTTAGATTAGTTTTATTTTTTTCTCTTAGGACCTTAGATCGGCTAACAGAGCCACTAAACCCATCAGGGTGGTTCATTCCAAACGGCTTGGGTTATTAGACAACCCCAGACCAGTTCCACTCTCTCAGTTGATGGATGGTCAATTTTTCCCATCAACAAATGGTGCTAGAAGGAGGGCCTGAACTTAATTAATGGAATGAGGCAGTCGCAAGACTCCTCCCCCCCCTAATCGCTCACCTATAGTGACTAGAATCCATTCACACGATAATATTCCCCTTCAAACAGAAACTACTTCAATCGACGATCCACAAATCACAGTTGAGCTAGCAACCCCTAATCCTACAGGTGGTGACATACAAGAGATTGTCCATCAATCTCTTATTAAAACACATAGTGCCTTAGCTTGTCTTAGGCAACCAAACCGTTTGCGGGGTCAACCTTTAGACTTCTCTGATATCAGAGAACAATTAGGTGACACTAACCTCACTGTGAATCCTACAGATCCAATCACAAATCCTGCTACAGGAGGATCTAGGATACCTCCTTCACCACCTCCCTCTTCTCCTTCCTCTTATGGAGGAGATTCTTTTGACGAAGGAAATTCACCTTCTCAGCCTTCCACACCCACTACCCCGATGGCAAATCAGAACAATCCTGCTAGACCCTGGCTTGATCAGGATGTTGTAGCTATACCTAGAGCTCTGCACCCTTTACCTAAACACCCAGAGAAGTGGCTTCCCAAGTTTGATCCCGACTCAAAACACATAGCTGAAGATCATATCAAAAAATTTATGCTAGCCATTAGACTCCGCAATGTTGAACATGAAGATGTTGTCTGTAGGTTGTTCCCTTATACGTTTTAGGGTAATGCATCGACATGGTACTTTTCCCAACAACCCCATACCATCGTGTCTTGGGAAAAGTTTGAGTCATGCTTTTTGGAAAAATTTGGAGACGGTAAGCCTCCAGAAGTCTTAGTCATGGACCTTTCTAGCTTTAAAATGAACCCAAAAGAAAAAGTTAAAGACTTTAATCAAAGATTATTAACACTTAAAAACATAATCCCTCCAGATTCTATGCCGGCTGAGAGTCTTGTAATAGCTTACTACACTAAAGCTTTACATCAAAGTACAGCTATTTGGGTTGAACGATCCAAGAAAGCCACGTTGTTAGAGGCCTTCGAGGAGGCCATCCAGATTGAAAAAGACATACTTAGTCTTAAAGACTCTTCTAGAAATGATACTGACACTAGTTCTTCTTCCAAAAAGAAGATTGAAATTCTCCCCAGACCTACTCAAAGTAAAACACAACCTGAAAACTCTAATTTGGAAAATTTAACTAAAGTTGTTCAAAAAATGTCGAATCAAGTTATAGACTTAAAAAGGTCGACTAAAGAAGCTTCCTCGAGTAAAGGACCCTACAAGCCCCCTTTTCGAAAGCCTTTTCCTACCAACTGACCTAATCCAAACTCTGAAGGCTTAAATCTAGAAAGTTTGCAATGTGCCGTTCAAACAATTCTAGAAGCCCAAGATAACTTGATACCCCCTGAGATTCCTCAGGAGGTAGTTGAACAGGAAACAGTTCAAGAAGAAGATTCTTCTCCTAACATCTTTCGACACTTCTCAGACAACATCTTTCAAGCTAACTTCGAGACTGTTCACCCTTATAACACTAGGAGTAAGACAACAAACAAGCCTTCTATCAAGAACACTACAACTTCACCTCCAAAGCCATCTAAATCAGCAGAGACTAAACAGAGTAATGTGAACCCAAAATTAGACTATGATGTTGCTGAAGATCTTAAAAATTTAAGGGCTAACATTTCTATTTATGAGTTATTGAAGTTTCCATTTCTGTTACAAAAAATGTTGCAAAATATTTCAGAGAATGGAAAAAATGGCAATTCCAATGGTAACAAGGTTGTGCAAAGCAAAGTTCTGCAAAAGACTTCCACTAAAAATAATCCTGATCCTCAAGATAAAGGAAGCCTTCCTGTATTCCATGTAAATAATAATGTAAATAATGTAGATAAAGTAGCCTTAGAAATTGCGAGTAAGAAGCCACAAGCTACTACTCTTAGTACTCACAAGAATGTACCTCCATTTCTTTTAACTTTCAAAATTTTCAACAGAAATGTGCATAATTGTATGGTGGACTCAAGAGCATCATCTAATGTGATGCCTTGGTCTGTTTGCCAAAATATTAATGCTGAAGTGGAAACATCTACGTTAAAAATCATACAACTTGATCTGACAAATGTCAAAGTTATAGGCGAACTAAAAAATGTATTGATTAGATTATCGTCTAACCCAAAGGTTCATCAGGTTATTGATATAATTGTTGTGGATATTCCAGAAGTGTATGGTTTTTTTTTAAGCAGGGACTGGTCAGAGAAGCTACATGGTTACTTCGCGACAGACTGGTCTCACTTATGGCTTCCAGAGAACGGTAAGCCTAACAAGATCAGAGTGAATCGTGAGCGTTACCTTAAGTTCACGGTCACAGATTTAAACGATCCTAATGAACCATATACACCTTCTGCTGATTCACCCAAAGTCCAAGGGATGGATACTTTCTTCGAAAATTTCATGGCTGAGGTTTCACCTATCAACAATCCATAACAATAGTCCGATATCGTAGCATATATGAAACCAACAGCTTCTATGCAACAGTCCCATGTGCCCGATGGAAACCAAATTTGGTCTCTATATTTCGACGGTTCTAAGTCCAAAGAAGGAGCTGGAGTAGGCTGTATCATTATCGATCCAGCAGGTAACAAGACATTAATGGCTTGTAGACTAGAATTTGAATGTACTAACAATAATGTAGAATATGAGGCTTTATTGTAAGGTCTCAGAAAATCCCTGGATATGAACATTCAAAACCTGGTCGTATTCGACGACTCTGAAATAGTGGTTAGACAGGTAAGAGATTCTATACACGGTTTTTCCCCACATCTCAAAAGTTACCAGTCTGAGGTATGGAGTTTAATGAATAAATTTTGTGCTTTCAATATAAATTCCATTCCTAGACTAAATAATGTTGAAGCAGATCTATTAGCTAATGTAGCCTCTAAACTTCTTCCTGCAGAACGCTTATCCCCAGACGCATTCTCTATCGAGCTATTGTTCTGACCATCTGTTCCTGACAATATCACAAACTGGAGAGTATTTGACGATGATCAGTAGATCATTAACTTTTTGCATATGGAAGAAACCTTTCAAGGTGCAGTGATATATGAACGCATGCACGACGATAATTTGCACGATTTTACGGTAATACCTAATCTGAAATCTCCTGAAGCTCTGTCGAACATGGTAAATTCTATACCCAAATCCATAGTTAGATTAGAGAATTTTTATGATTTTGAAGATAAATTTAAAAAGACGGTCAATTGTGAAACTAATAGTTCCTCATTGTCTTATGAAAAAGTCAATTTAGGAACTAGTGAAAATCCTTAGTGAATTAACTTAGGCTTGGGATGTTCTAGACAAGAAAAAGATGCTTTTATTAAATTATTTAAAGAATTTAAGGATGTCTTTGCATGGACATACGATGATCTTAAAATGTTTGATCCTAATATAATACAGCATGTCATCCCGATGAAGCCCCAAACCTTACCCTTCCAACAGAAACTGAGGAAGATGCACCCTAAACTAGAACCGACTGTTCAAAAAGAATTGAATAAACTCCTAAGTGCTAAAATAATTTTTCCTGTTAGGCACACTCAATGGGTGTCCAACCTTGTCCCAGTTCGGAAGAAAAAAGGGGAAATTTGACTTTGCGTCGATTTCTGAAACCTCAATAGAGAATATGACAAAGACAATTATCCTGTCCCTCCCATGGAACATATCCTTCAATAGGTATCTGGTTCCGAGAGGCTATATTTATTGGATGGTTTCTCTGGACACAACCAAGTATTGATGTCTTTGCTAGATAAACTCAAAACTACCTTCCGTACTCTGTGGGGCACTTATGCTTATCACAAAATGCCCTTTGGATTGATTAATGTTGGTGCTACCTTTCAGAGAGCAATGGACATTGCTTTTCGAGGCTTAATCAATCACTCCGTCGTAGTTTACTTAGATGATGTGACCGTTTATTCTAAAAACAAATATGATCATCTAGCTCACTTACGAGTCGTTCTGCTATGATGTCGTAAATACAACATCTCCTTGAACCCCAAAAATTCCATCTTTGCAGTAGAACAAGGTAAATTACTAGGATTCATTGTGTCTAGTGAAGGAATGATTATTGACCCCGAGAGGACTCAAGTCCTCGCTAAACTTCCCCCTCCTACATCCAAAAAATCCATGTAGTTTTTCTTAGGCCAAATTAATTTCGTGAGAAGATTTGTCCCTAGTTTCTCCGAAATGGTTAGACCTCTACAGAACCTGATTAAGAAAGACACCCAATATCACTGGGGACCCACAGAAAATCAAGCTTTTAATGCCATAAAG
>SNQJ01S0046261.1:121051-155531 GCA_010110895.2 Picea sitchensis
CTTTTTAGAGACACCCATGCCTTGTGTCGTAAATGTATCATCTGTCAGAAAGCATCAGGGCGGTTGCAAAAACCAGCCTTTCCCTTGCAACTCGTTTAAGTAGATTCTCCTTTCCAGCAATGGGGCCTTGATATCATAGGTCTAGTTAACCCTCCATCCTCACAAAAACACAAGTATATTGTGATAGCCACAGATTACTTTACACGATGGTCTGAAGCTGCTGCACTAAGAGTTGTTAACACCAGTCAGGTAATCACTTTTCTAAACTCGAATATTATCACTCGTTTAGGCATCCCTGATTGTCTAGTCTTTGACAACGCTTCATATTTTTCTTCTCTTGAGATGAGCGAGTTCTCTTTGGAGAAAGGAATAAAGCTGAAGTATTATGCTAGTTACTACCCCCAAGGCAACAGATTAGCAGAATCGACAAACAAGAACTTGATTAAAATTATCAAGAGAACTGTGATTGAAAATCACAAGAACTGGCACAATGCACTACTGAACGCACTATGGGCTGATAGGGTAACACCCAAAGCCGCTATAGGTAACTCCCCCTTTTTTCTCATTTATGGCAAAGAAGCAATTCTGCCACCTCACATTCTTCTTCCTACACTTCAGCTATCATAAAAATTCCAAGAAGAAGATTGTCCGCCTTTAGAAAGCCGAATTAACACTCTGATGAAGCTAGAAGAAGTAAGATCCCAAGCTAAGTGTAAGTTAGATCAACATCAACAATTAATTAAAATCTAGTTCGATTCTAATTCTGCTTCTGATAGGAATTTTGAAGTAGGCGATCTCGTCTTAAAATGGGACAAACCACACGAAGGAAAGGGTGAGCACACCAAATTTCAAAACTTATGGCTTGGAAGGAAAAGGGTGAGCACACCAAATTTCAAAACTTACGGTTTGGACCACTTTTAATTGCTGAAAAGTTGGGTCCCAGTTCTTCTCGATTGCAGAATCTTGAAGGGCGTCTTGACACCTATCCTGAATGGTACAAGCCCCAAAAAAATACTTCTTGAATGATAACTACCCTTGTACATTACAAAATATTTTTGTTTTGTTTGCAACGCTCGCTTGTTTCTCTCGTGTTTTTGTTTTGGATTTGAATTTATCGGGCTTTTTTGAAAATACACATACCGGTATTGACCGGAGCTATTCGTATTAAAGACTTATAGAAAGTTCTTCAATAAATAACTTCTGAAAATTAGTACAAACTTCAATGATATATTGCTGAAATTAATATTTGTGTGTTGGAAATTTGTTGTTTGAAAGAAGTTTAATTATTTCACCTCGAGTAAAGTTTGTCATGATCATCTATTATCTTTTACGCTGTCCCTATTCCAGAAAGGGAATGACTAAAAGATGTCTCCCTGTCAGTAGGGAAGTTTTTTGTAAATAAACATCTCCGAGCTAACAAAGGGACAAGGATAACAAATTCTCATGAAGTCAAAAAAAATAAAATAAAATAAAATAAAATATTAAGATTTCGCCACCCCGGCCAAATGGTATATCTATAAAAGAAAACAAAATAAAAATTATTAATAAGAGCCGTGAGGCGTTTGTAAACCCAATTCCTGATACTGGAATGTCCGCCGGGCAAGTGGGAAAATGCATGCATGGTGCCAAGACAACTTTGTCGGGATAATTAAACAAAGCCCGGCAAATGGGCAATGCTCTAGCATGAAAATTTGTAGAAAAGAAAGAAACCTCTTTAATGTCCCTTATTCGACTAACTTCTTTAGTAGGATACAGATGTCGAGTATTAAATGACATCCTGTCAGGTTATGGATGCTCACGGGTATAAAGTATTATGCTAACAAGATGGAGATTTTATCTTTACATCGGACTTTCCGGGATCTTAAGACCTATTGGTTTTCATCTTTTGGAAACATCACTGAAAAAATGATTTACTTCATGATGTTGGTATGATTTTCTCGTTGTTACCGGAGTTGAAATTTTCTTTGTTGTCCTAATCAATTTTGTTTCTTTTGACAGATAATCGCTTCTTCCAAAGCAGGTCGCCATTGTTGCAGCCAATTTACCTTCTTTTTTTATGATCCTATAAGTTTCCTACACCTAAGTCTTGTAAACATCAATTTTTTCGTCGCATTTTCAAATAGACGACACTTTCATTTCCTGCGACATTTACACATTTGTCTTCGCTAAGTATTCATGACCGTATTTGAAACTTCTCCCTTTCAAAGTTGTTTTTCATCATTATCTGAACCGGATATTTATTTTCAATATGCCTATTGTGCTTACCTTTCATTGATCTTTACACGACTGGCAATATCCTTGATCGGTTCTCATACTGGATTGATTGTATAACTTGTTTTATTGGAAGGCATTGAGCATTTGGATTTACACTTTTATGACTCTGCCCTGACCTTTTGACTCGCATAGGTTATGGATTAATTTTTTATGATCCTATGTTAATCTTTCATACCCTTGGTTTGTCAATTCGCGAAACAAACTTGTTGGTCTTTGAACATACATTGGCGCATAATTCATTTTGGGTTTTGATTTATATGCCGTGATGTTTGAACACCATGGTATAACATTTATCGCAGTAATACATACATTTCATCCATTATTGTACGCATGATTTAATGGTTTCACTAGTATTATGGAGTGAACAACTATGAATTCATATTGTACTTTGATAATGAATATTATGCATGGTAGACCCACCACCTTCGTGACAAAAAGTAATATTTATGCTTACCCTTGGTTCGCTGCTCCATTGCTTTACCAGTGTAACTCTTATACTGCGGTGTGTTGGTGAACGCCCCTCACGATGCATTCGCCCATGGCACTAGTCATGAGTTTAACCCAATGGTTGCCAAGCTTTGTTAATGTTCGACAATGCTCGCCAAGATTTGGTAGACAGTGAATGGCTTACCAGGAACGCATTCAAAGGTTCTAACTCATGTAGCCTCGACAAGCTTTCCATGACCTTCATGACCGTCGGTGCCAAGGTAGTGATATACGCCAGATTGATGAACAAATTTATCACTACCTGGTTACCTGTACTCGTGATGCTGGTTTAAGAATTGCAAGGTCAAGAAAGTGTCGTGGACATTATTGTTTCACACGCAGTTACCTCTTGTACCAGGTATGTTCAACTATGGATAAACCATGATGGCACGATTTATTAATGCTAATCAAGCAGTTCACGACCTATGAAGGTCGATACGGACTAGTTTTCCTATACCACCTACAGCTGCTCATTACGATTTTATAGGGTACCCCAACATGTCGCTCTATTTTCATCGACTGTGATAAAATGTCCAAAATATAAAAGGCACAAGGCTGATAACAACCTATTTCACCATGTAATTTATTGCTCATTGTTGTTTTATCGCATTGAGTTTTTTGGTGATACTTGGAAGGATTTCATTTCCCGTAATGTCTTTGAGGACATGGACCCTATACAGGTTGACAAACCAGTGGTGACTCAGGACTATAAAGCAAACCACCCTACCCCGGCACACCTCCTACTACCTAAACCCTCAACCAACCCTCCCATCGATTTACCCCACACTATGACTAAGAGTGTAGAGGCCATTACAAAGCCTATGAGCAAAAATCTCAAGGCAAACCTTGCCGCAAACTTAAGGGAAAAATAATGCATGTTTGATTTCATGGATGGCAAGGAACAAGCCAAAACCCCTGTCGAGCTGCCAAAACCCCATTGTGTTGAGTGAGGATTCTGACTCGAAAGTGGAGCGCTTCTTGGCTAGCAAATACCCCTACTCGAAAGGTTTGTGTGACGAACCCTCATATGATTTTGTATCAAACCTACCCCTACCTAAAGGACAACCCTAACTACTCAGTATTAAGTTGCCTTGTGAAACCTCTGGTCATTTTCCCAAACCTCTGGTATTCGCTATGTCTAAACCCACTCAATCACCCTCGCGGACCAATGTAATTCATGGTTAGAGTGATATTATATCGATGTTCCTATACTCCAATAAGGATTCAATCTTTGAAGACCGATTGCAATCGTTAACTACCAAAAGGCCAAGCTCCAAGTCGTGGATGTCAAAAGACAACCGGCTCCATCCTATTTAAAATGTGGAATCAGCCACAACCGTCGTGAATTCTAAGTTGGCATAAATTAAGCGCCCTCGCTAAGTTGGCTATCGTGCATGGTGGTTCTCTACATCGCTTTTTGTAAATAATGTAGTTTTCTATAATGATTTTAATTCATCTTTTAAATAGTTTGATCACTTATTGCCTACTATTCGGATGATCTCCCTGTATAATGGCTTTTTTTATTAAAATAGAAAGAGTTTCTCGATTTGATATATGATTTTCTATAGATTTTCGCTGGTTATTCATTTGGATTTCATTTGCTAATCATGTCCGAAAGGAAGTAACAAATTTAATGGTGTGTTTTCAATACAATTTGGAAAGTTCCATACTTTATTTAGAATACGATTACCCTCATATTCGATCTTGTATGATTCGTATGATGTGTTTGATAATTTCGGGAGTGTAGTTGTTACAATGTGCTCTGTCACATGATTTTCCAAATCATGAATACCACTCTATCGGATTTAAATTTGGAAATAACTACTCTGTTTCTATAAAACAATGGTCTCATTAAACCCGTGCAACTACACCCGAAACATAAAACAATTATGATTTGCAACGAATATGCTAAACTCAACCAATTAATTCGCTTTGTTTACTTCTTGTTTTGTTTGATTTTAAATGTAAAACGAATTGGTCAAACCCAGTTGTGATTTGTTTGATTGAAACGATTGTGATTAAAATTAATCGATCTTGTTTACTTACTTTGCAATGATCAACGATCGAAATATATAACAGATTCTATTTGATTGACTCTGTTACAATTTTGGTTATGTGTCGGCTATGGTTTTGGTTCGCTCTCATGGCCTAAATCACCTGCTATATAGTTATCATGATATGAAAACAATCCTATTCGATTCGATTATTTTCCCTGATGATAAGACAATTGTAACTAAATGTTTGCGATTTGTTTCGTTTTCAATTGAATATTAAAAAGATTTCATAACTGATAGATTCAATTTGATTGAGAAATGATTACGATACTGTTACTTATGATTTCATTTACCCGATTTCGTGGTAATAGAAGAACAGAGTATTCCTATCTTTGTACTCGGTTGAATCAATTTTGATATTGTTTAATGTTAAATGATGAAATCATTTTTATTCATTCTGAATTAATTATTGGATGTCAATTGAATGGAATTCTTAAAAGATTTGATTTAATTTCAATTTCAATTCCGATTCTGTATCTTTATTTAGACTAGCTACAAAATCGATGATTCTCAGAAAGGGTCTATAGAATTAGATTGTTATTACTTTTATTAATAAAATGTCTCTCTAACTTGTCTATCTCTGACCTATTTCAGGTGAATCCGAAATTGCATGGGATTTTATGGATAGTTTAGAGGATATTTAGATACTTTAGTTTCCATTTTAGTTTCCTGTTTAGTTGACTTTGGAAAATCTTCCCAGATTATGTAAATGTTTGATAATCGCCAATGTGGAGATTTTACCCCTGCAAAACTATAAATAATTTCTTATTATTTTTGTAATAACATCATCCCTGACTGCGGGAGAACAAGGATATGGAATTTTAATGAAGAACTGAGACAAAAATTGATTTTCTGCCTTTAGCTTTCTCATAATATCAATCTTTTCCCATGTTTATGTGCATCAATTTGCATTTGGTTAATGGACTACTTTAGCTATCTTATTCCTTTGCAAATGATGCGACAAATCAATATAACCACATCTCCGATTTCTTCCAAGCAGTATAAAAACATAGAAATTACTCTGATTCAAATTAGTGAATGATGCATTTCTCTCCATCAATCAACTATTAAGTATAAGTTTCAAACAAAGCCACCCCACAGAGATTTATAAATCATATAATTGTTATGATTTTTATAGTCTTGTTTGTCCCAGAAATAAACTCAAAGCATTGTACCCCTATCGCTTACTTCTTAAAAGCTCTAGATTATCCCATAGTTTCCTCCTCCCACCAAGTCATCACACAGGAAAACTCTGGAGCTTCCTGTGTCACTTGTCATTTGTTTTAGTTTGTTTAGTAGTTAGTCTTAATTAGATTAGTTTATTAGTTAGTTTTATTTATTGTTAATTAGTTTTAGTTTGTTTTATTTATTGTTAAGTTAGTTTAGTTTTATTTATTTTAGTTAGATTAGTTGGTTTAGATTGGTTTTATTTCTTTTTTTCTCTTAGGACCTTAGATCGGCTAATGGAGCCACCAAACCCATCAGGTTGGTTCATTCCAAACATCTTGGATTATTAGACAACCCTGGACCTGTTCCACTCTCAGATGGACTACTAATTTCTCACCACAACACATTGCTATCTTATTTATACTTTTCATCATCTAGGTCACTAACTCCATTTCTAGGTCACTTAACCTATTTTCCTTATTTTTTAGGTTACCACTTCCATAAATAGAAAGTTCCAATACTTTTAACATTAATATTCCTTCTTGATTTTGTCACCCCAATTTTATCATTTAAATAATATTTTGATTTTTGTCACTTCTCATTATTTAAATAATCCACCTTGGACTTTTACTTTATCATTTAAATAATGATTTTCTTTCAAGCACTTTGACTTTGAACTCTGGGGCTTCAAGCCACATGTGAGGGTCCTCCAACTTTGTAAGGCCAACTCATTATTTATTTTTGGGTTATCCACTTCCATCAATGTTGGGTATTTCCATTAATGCTGGGTATAAATCACATTGGTGTGGTTGATGATTATTGATTGGAAGAGATAGTCATATTTGGGAGAGATCACCACATTCACCATTGATGTAGAGCATGCCTTTATATACACATGTTGACATCAATAATTGGTAATTGGTGTTGACATTAATGTTATATTTCCATCAATTCCAAGGGAGAGATTGAGCTAATTGCGTTGTCATTGATGCCAATGGTTTGATTGATTGATGTCATTGATTGATGTCAAGTGATTGATTGATGTCAAAAGATTGATTGATTGACGATTGATGTAATGTAATATGTATTGTCCTTGATGACAATGTATAGATGAAGATGGATCAATGAGTTTCATTGATATGCTGAAGATCAATGAGTTGTCATTGATAACAGACAAATATGGATCGAATGGTTTCATTGGTATATGATGCATTGTTGGAAAAATGTACAATGTCTCATTATTGTCTTATCATGATTGATAAGGTACAAAAAATGGATGAACTCAAAAGTGTTCCTCTCATGGTGAAATCCCTCATGAGAAGATTCTTTACAGATTGAGTTATCCTAGAAGAATGGTTGGAGGACCCATTATCAGATGTGGAATAATGAGATGAATATCAATGAAGTTGTTGGTGAAACTATCTTAGATGGATAGTGATTTTCATACCATCTCGTTGGTATGTGGAATGCCAAATAACTCCTCATGGTTTGAGAGTTATATCCTTACTAAGTTGGAGAACCCTCACATGTTGGTTTGAAGCCCCAAGGTCAAAGAAGTCAAAGTACTTGAAAAGAAGAAATCATTATTTAAATGATAGCAAAGTGACAAAAGCTGCGGATATTTAAATAATAAAGATAAGGACAAAATCAATAAATATTATTTAAATGAAAAAGTGATGACAAAATCAAGAAGGAATATTTAAATGATAAAATATTGAGAATTTTTATCATGGAAAGTGGTTAACCCTAAAAAATATGGAAAATAAGCTATGTCCTAGAAATGGGTTAAGTGACCCAGAGGATGAAAGTTTGAATAAGATAACAATGCTCTCTTGTAAAACATCCTTTGTGTGGATCAATGGAGAGCTTCTGTGATAATATCTTAAGTATTGATGGAGAGATTCTTGTGAGAGCTCTTGTGAGAGCATATTTCAGGGATATATTGAGCATGTGTTGAATATATATTATGAGAGAGAAGAGATTTAGAGGATCTTATGGATGCATTGAATTTTTGGCAAGTCTAAGATCATGTTGACGAAATTCTTGAAATTATAGAAAACCCCTATTTTCTCGAGGGTGTAATGGTCGCCTTTTGTATAGGGTATGTATACTTGAGTTGTCTATGTACAAGGTGCCTACAATACATGGGATGTCTATGTATAGGGAGTTTATAGTGTATAAAATCATGGATATTTGTGGTTGAGATGATGACAAGTCCTTGAAGACTGAAGTTCCAGACTGTGATTCTATGGACCCGACATGTCAATCGAGACTCCGTATGGTTACATCATTGTCTTGATGGATACCATTGTTTGTTGTGTTCTAATGGTTGTGGGAATTCTTGGTCTGGCTATTGTGATGTGGTCTATGTTGGTTGGTGGAATGAATTTTTGGATTCAATGGTGACATGATTGCTATGGTATACTAGTTGTTTATACATGATTGAGATGGTATTCATATTACTATTTCCATAGGAGCATGAGTAGACTATTGAGAGATTGATGTACAGACTAGTTGTGGGTCATTTTGATAGTGAGATAGGAAGAAAATAAGGATTATGTGTTGCAAAAAATATCCGAGAAATGCATGAAAAAAGGGATAAACCCCTACAGTCTCGTGAAGGTATAATGCTAGGTTCTAGTGTACCTTCTTGGGAACGATACATGTGGTTTTACTCATTGGTAGGCACATACATACCGCTAAGGCTAGTATTACCTAATGTGTCACAAGACCATTGTAGATTATCATCTATCGAGGATTTTTCATTTCATCTCAATTGGTGCCGAGATGTTGAGTATTTCATTATAGATATGGTTCTCTTGTAAAGTTGTGCTCTATTCACATTGCTGAAAAACCCAAGGATCAGTCCTAGACAAAAAGAAAATTGTACATTATCTTGTAGTTCTTGTGTTCCTCAGAGGATGACTTGTTGGATGATATACACTGCTGATATATGTTTCCTATATATGTTCACATCTAACTGGTTAGAAATTACAAGCTATGGGTAATGATTAAATGTTGAATACTAACTAATGAGCTTTGTGTGAGACTAAAGTTTGGGAAAAAGATCCCTTACTGACTCATTCACTTAAGGTGGTAGTGCTCCATCAAATCCATCGCCTCAATTGGAGCCAATGTTGGGACCTATGTTTGCATCCCCACCCCTCCTCTCTCATTTCCCTATACCTCCATCAAAAATCATTCCTTTTATGTTCGTTAAGTTGGTTCCCTATTACTAAATAACTCAGTTTTTTATAGTTATATCTCTTAATTTATTATTTGCACCATATTTTTGTTTTCTTGAGGCACAATTACATGTAATGGTTTGGTTTGAAGTGTTTTTCATCAAATATTCCATAGGTTGAACTCATAGCAAGTATATCAATGTTTTATATGCAGAACAAATTCGATTGTAGGAACCAGGCTATTCTTGCAAATGAGGATTGGGGCACTAATTTTGAAATCATTTTATAATTTAATTTTTTATTTTAAATATTTGAACCATTTGAATGGCACCTGCATACATGCACAATCATAAGAAATCACCTCCCTACCACATTACATGTAGTTCCATCATTACACAACATCAATTATGATCATGAGAATGGTACCAATTCATCATGGCCACTACATCTTGAACAAAGGGTTAACAACACACAGGTATTGGTTTCAATATGAATAAATCCACATTCACTACATCAATGACATAAAATATACTCTTCTCACCATGGTTCTTCCTTGAGAATGATGGAAATTGAACAGGACCGAGACAGAAGGCCTGGAATTGTTCGAAGTCATACCCGAAATCAAAGATATTTTTCATAAAGGCCGAGTGGTATGATTTCTTGTGCGAATTTGAAGGACATCACACATGCTTGGATATGATTTTCATGTAGGCATTTGATGGCTTCTAGAACCTACTTGGGGATACTTGGATTCATGCTATAGAACACTTCATTGGAGCAACTTGTGCTCTCCCTGTCTGTGGGGAAAGATGGTTCAAGAAGCGCAAGTTGCTTCCTGATCTTTGCAACAAATTCCTAGTTCCCAAGCACCAAGACCCTGACTGGAGCCAAGGAATCCCTGTGAAATGGATAAAGAAAGAATAGAAAGGGGCCCTAACAATAGTGCATAGGTATATCATAGGTGAGGGTCGATTCAACATTGTACATTTTTATCACCTTTGTTTCCTTGTGCATCTAAGTGGAGACAGAGAGATTAATTTACCATATTACCTTCTCAAGAGCCTAAAAAAAATGGACATGAGGGTTCAAGGTCACCTTGAATATGCTCACAGAAGAATGTACCACTAGGGATTGATTAAATTATTTGTAACTTTCTCTCTCAAGGAACTTGAAATGCCTTGGGATTATTTCTTGAAGTATGTGGGATTGAAAGAGCAGGAGCAAGTGCCCGATTCACAGAATGAAGGTGATGCAAGTGAGGAGGTTAAGGATTCTACAGAGACTGGGAGATCGATAAATCATGTCCAACCCATAGTGAGTAAAGGGAAATGCCTTAAAACAATAAATATTCCATCGAAAGAAAAAAAATCCCGAAACCCCCTTGAAGGAGTCCCCTCACATGCAATTTAGGTATTCTATGAAAAAGGGGAAGGAAAAAAAGGTGGAAAAATTTCCAGCACACAACCACCTGGACTGGAAACACCATAGAGGTATTTTTCATCCATCCAGTCAGAGGAGGAGCATAAAATACCCGCAAACTAATAAACCCGTGACTCGAATGAGGGGGAAAATTAGACTTGTTTCACGCAGCAAAGAAGTAATCAAAGGGAAGATTGTTCCTACAAAAGCCTTACCTAAAACATCCCCTATAGCCAGACAAGACAGGAAGAGGAAGGGAAAGAAAAACATTGAATTTTCAAGAAAGCCAAATAGAAAAACTAGGATTAGAAATAAATTGAGGGTAAACTTGTTTCTTTATAAAGGATATAATTTGACGGAGTGCCTAAAGAAACTGCCACCACATCCACTTTTATCCCAATTGGCCTCCAACAACATTCATGGATATTAGTTCTTGATGCAGAACTTAGTTTTGTCACTCCTAGAATGTTTTTGTCAAAGCTCAGTTCACTCTAAGATATGTATCAGTCTAGTTTTATTGCTAGTAGCCGTTTTTAGTTGTTTAAAGTTCAAGACTATTTAAATTAAAGCACAAAAAGTGGTCATTTGTGTTTGATATGAACTACTTATTTTTGTTAATTCAAGTTTGAAGTATACATTACTATACTCCAACAATACTTAGATAAGTCAATAAGTTGTTTTCAAATTGATAGTGTAGAGTTAAGATTCAATTCCATATTGACGAGAGCATATACAACTTTGATAAATATGCAATTTTTGTATGTTTTGAGGGTTCAATGTTTAGTGAAAATATTCAAGCATCAAAATTGGTTGAACCTTCTCATATTATTGTAAAGATATCTACCTGGTGAATATATGTTGATAAAAATTGTGTTTTCTTACTCAAATATATATGTGTTTTTCTCTTATCTTGAATGGAGTTATTGATATGTGAAAAATACATTTCATTTTCCTTTCAACTATTATATAAATCATGTTTACTAATATGCAACATGTAAAACAGGTAATGCTTTGGTGAATATATGATTTTATTGCAACCTATGGGAGTAATTGTGTTTGCATACTTGTTTAAAGACTTGAAATAATATTTTAAGACTTAAACTTCTTTCAATAGATTATTGATTGAGTTGTTTGTTTTTCCCTTTGTTATTTCCTCTATTATCTCACTTGTCTATCATTTGTTTGCCACCAGCCAAGGAGGACCCTCCTCCATATCATTTTTCCAACCCAACTGATGCAGGAGCATCACCTTCAAAGTCAAAACGCAAACGTGGAGGCAAAGGAACGACATCTCAGCAATGAAAGAGTTTCAAATCAGAAATTAACTTAGAATGAAATCGGGTTGTTGAGATATTTTGTAAACAAAATTTTAAAAATGTAACCTATTTGTAAAGTCATGAAGCACTGTAAGAGATTGTAGATATTGAGTGTTGACTCTTATCTGGAAATAACTATTAGTTATTGTAATAGGACAGAGTAGGTAACTACTAAGAGTTTGATAAGATAGGTTGCAGACAAGACGAGGAGAGCTCATTGAGTTGGTCCTTAGATAGTTTACTGTTGCATTGTAATAGATAAAAATGTATGAGTATTGTAAGAGATCCAAGAGATTAGTAGAACATAGTAAAGTAGAATAAAAACTATGTAATTTGTTTTCATGAATGAATAGAATAGACAGAATTGTCCCAAATCCTTGGACTATGTTCATTGGATGTATGGATGAATTAATGATATATCCTGTGTATGTGATTTATTTCAGTTCGTTCATGTATGATTGTTCAAGAGATTGAATGTATGAGTTCGTGATGAAACTGGATGAGTTTTAATTGTTTATCTTCTGACACTCATATGCAAGGTGTGCATCTCGAATGCAAGGAGTCCGTCAACTAAGTCTTGGAGTGACTCAGAGAAGTTCAGAGAGAACAAAGGAAACTTAGACCAGGTGCAAGGTGTGTAGAACGTCATGAAATGACCAAGCGTCAAAGAATCTGAACCATATAAATGCCAGGTGGGTGAGAAGAATTTATTTTTAAGAAATCCTTCGATCTGAGTTATCAAAACCCCAAGAACACAAGGTGTGTGTGGGGAATCGAAATCCTTTTAAGGAAAAATCTCAGAAGGGATAGAAGTTTCCATAAAGTGTCAGAGAGAGAGTCGATAGTTGGACTTGTAAGGAGGAGTAAAGGTTTGAAACCATTGAAGATGGAGAAATCAAAAGTTCAAGAGGAGGAGGGACAGTGGTCGTTGGATCATGGTGCAAAATATCAACAACTGTTTGATCAGAGTGAAGTGCACAAGCCTTAGAGCTTCACACATAGAGGAGAGAGAAAACTCACAAGAGTTGAGAACTGAGATTTTAGGAGGCTGAAGAGATGGAGATCTGAAATAGAATCCCAGCCACCCAATCAGTAGGAATAGATTGGAACTATGAGATTGTTTAGGGAAAAATCCAAGCATTGGATCACCCAAGTAAATCTGATCCGTCAAATACCGTGCATATGGGAGGAGGAAAATTTGAAATTTGATATTTATGAAGCATGAAGAGACAAAGGGCTGGAGAAAATCTAGACCATTGGATCTAGGAGGACACATGTTGATAGGTCGAAAGATCCAAAGGAAAGCGAAGGTTGAAGTGTTAAAAAAAATGAAGCCCGAAGAGCCAAAGGGTCGAGAGTCATCGATCTATAAGTGGACACTTGTCAATGGATCGTGAGCTCCAGGAAATTTGAAGTGAGTTTTCAGTTTGAAATATGAGATTGCTGAAATTCGAAGACCCAAAGTAAAATATGGGTTGTGAGATCTAAGGGAGACGTGGCATGAATCCGTGAACTCCAGGTAAGGTCCTGAAGTGGTTCATAACCATTGGATTTGGAGGAGAAGTGGCACACATTTGTGAACTCTAGGTAAATACCCGAATAACTCCTCGATCATTACATCAGGAGGACATGTGTCAGTGGATCACAGACTCCAGGTAAAAACCATTACGAAAAAGAAGTTTGATATTTGAGATCCCATAAGTCCAGAGACCTAAAGGAGATCTCGACCATTGATAAAGAAGAGGGTCACAAGACCGTTGATTTGAGTTGAAAGGTTAAACATCTGAAGTGGGAGTAGAACCGTTGATCGAGAAGGATAGGCATCAGTAGATCATGAGTTCTGGAAGATTTGAGTATAGAAGAAAGTTGGGTTTGAGATTTCAAAACCCCAAAGTTTGGAGTTACGAAGGATATCACAGTCGTTGATTGAAGGAGAGGCATATATAGTGCATATATTCAAAAGACACAGATCTGAACCATTGATTCAGAAGGTATCATCAATATTGTGAGATCAACGATCCTGTAGCATTGTGGGAACAGGAGTTGCATGGAGTTTAAAATATCGAGGGTGGGCCAAAATCCAAACCATGGTTTCATCAGGAGGACACATGGAGGCTTGGGGAGGATTGCAGGCCCAAAAGTAGTTGACTTCAAACCACTTTTAGCCACACCCGAAATCACATGGTCATCACCGAGGTCACATCAAGAGGAGGCTTATCAGAAAAAAGGATCTAATGCCCGATACTCTGAGATTTTGTAGGAGAGAGAAAGGGAGGGTTGCGGGTGCCATTAAAACCTGCAACAAGAAGATGAAAGGGCTTGTGTTTAGTCACATAAGGATTCCATTAAGGTTTCAGAGAGTCACTCAACTCTAGAATCAGAGATCCAAGACCGAGAGGTCACATAGCCTTACGGGAGAGTAGGGGGGATACATCATATGGTATGAGAGATAATATTTATTTTATTTACAGACAACAGAAAAAGGAGAAAGGAGACAAATTGATATCATTTGTGGTATCAAGAATTTGATTCATGTTGTAGGTGACACAGTGAAATCATGCCACCCAGAAGGCATAGAGAGAATGTAGAAATGGAAGAAGAAATGAGGAGACTCTGAATGAGATTGGATGCCAGGGAAACAACATAGAGAAGAGCACCAGAAACTAGAGATATCAGTGAAGTTGAGAGAGAAGAAATAGAGGTCGAAGAAAATGTAGCAAAGGATGTTGCACAAGATCACTTAATAAAAGTTGTTTCAAAAATAGGATCCAGAGCAAGGATAGAGGTACCAATGTATGAAGGAAATTTAGAAGTTGAAGAATTGGTATATTGGGTACGTGCCATGGACAAATACTTTGATTATGACTATATCAAGGAATATAAGATGGTGAAGCATGTAGTGACAACATTTTAAGGTCATGCAGCGCTATGTGGGATGAACTGCAAGCTTAACGCAGGAGCAATGGTAAGCATAAAATTAAAAACTAGGATAGGATGGTAGCCAAGACAAAGGAAACATTTATCACAAAGGACTATCAAATCAATCTGTTCAGAAGATTGCAAAACCTAAGACAGAGGGGATTATTAGTGAAGGAGTACACTGAGTAATTTTATAGACTAAACATCAGGGTTGGACAGAAAGAAAATGAGGATGAAAAGAAAACCAGATATATCAATGGGATGAGATATGAAATACAAGAGGAGATCAGCATGAAGTCGATTAGTACAGTTGAGGATGCTTATCAAGAAGCCTTGAAGGCTGGAGAAAAATTGGCCAGGAAACAAATCCAACAAAGCAGAGGAGGAAATTCAAGCAGATTTAAGGGAACTACCAGAGTGAAGTTCCAGAAGTAGAAGCATGAAGATGACAAACAAAATAGTCACCATGAGAAAGGTGGAAGTTCTAAGGAAGGACAACATGGTGGAAGAATTTTGTTTTCTAGAGGAAGAGGAAGAGGAAGAGCCAGAGGAGGCATAGTTAGATGCTATACTTGTGGAAAGCAAGGACACAAGTCTTGGGAATGTCCCAAGAGAAATAATGAAGGAGGAGGTGAAGCACATGTTGTTGAATAATAGAAGCATGTGGAAGCAGAAGCAGCAGAAGGAGGAAAGAACCTCATGATGAGGAAGATTCTTCTTAAACCAGAGAAGGAGAGGGAGGAACGAGTTCAACAAACAAGTTTGTTCATAACTGCTTACAAGACGAAAGGCAGAGTTTGTAAGGTGATCATAGACAGTGGGAGAACTGACAATTTAGTATCCACAAAGATGGTGGAGAAACTAGATCCGAAGACAACTACACATCCAAAACCATACAAGGTATCATGGTTGCAGAAAGGACATCAAGTAATGGTAAGTCAACAATGCCAAGTTGAATTTAAAATAAGAGGTTATAGGGATGAAATATTATGTGATGTAATTCCTATGGATGTCTGTCATATTTTATTGGGGAGGCCGTGGTAGTTTGACAGAAAAGTTATTCATGATGGGAGAAAGAATACTTATACCCTAGAAAATAATGGTAGGACACATATGTTGTTACCAATAGAAGACAAAGAGAAAAAGAGGGAAACTAGTTCAATTATTCTTCTCATGAGTGGGAAGGAAATCTTGAAAGAAGTCAAGAAGGATAAAGAAATGCAGTTTGTTGTAGTGAGGGAGCCGAGAGTTATCCTTACAAATAATTCGATGGAAGATTTTCCTATAGAAATCCAGGAGTTGTTAGAAAACTTTTCTGACATAGTAGTGGATGAGTTACCTTACTCATTGCCACCCATTAGGAGTATAAGATATCATATTGACCTTATTCCAGGAGCTAGTTTTCCAAACCAGCTTATAGGTTGACACCTAGAGAGATTGAGGAAGTCAATAATCAAGTCTAGGAGTTTTTGGAGAAAGGTTTAGTCAAGGAAATCCTAAGCCCATGCATAGTACCAACTGTTTTAAGTCCAAATAAGGATGGAGGATGGAGAATGTGTACAAATTCCAGATCCATCAATAAGATAACCATTAGGTAAAGATTCCCTTTACCAAGGATGGATGATTTGATGGATTGTTTGAGTGGAGAAATCTATTTTTCCAAGATAGACTTGAAGAGTGGATATCATCAAATAAGGATTAGAGAGGGAGAGAATGGAAAACAACATTCAAGACAAATGAAGGATTGTTTGAATGGTTGGTCATGCCATTTGGGTTGACAAATGCACCAAGCACATTTATGAGATTAATGAATGAAGTATTGAAAGACTTCATAGGAAAATTTGTCATAGTATATCTGGATGACATACTAATCTTCAGTAAGATAGAGAGAGAACACTTAAGACATCTAACATCAATGATGGAAAATTTGCAGCAAGNAGTATATCTAGATGACATACTAATCTTCAATAAGAGAGAGGGAGAACACTTAAGACATTTGACATCAGTGATGGAAATGTTGCAGCAAGAGAAGTTGTTGATAAATCTGAAGAAATGTTCTTTTATGAAGACAAAATTCATATACTTGGGTTTTTTGATCTCTTCAAATGAATTGAAGATGGATCCTGAAAAGTTAAGAGAAATCAAAGAATGGCCATTGCCAAGAAACATATTTGAGGTAAGACATTTTCATGGGTTAGAAATATTTTATAGAAAGTTTATCAGAAATTTCAGTGGCATATGTACACCCATGTTGGAGACTATGAATAAGAAACACAAGTCCTTCAGTTGGATAGAGGAAGCTAAAAAAGGTTTCAAAGTGTTGAAGGAGAAGATCACAAAACAACCAATTTTGGTCTTGCCAGATTTTGGAAAAACATTTCAGGTGAGATGTGATGCAAGTGGATTAACTATTGGAGTAGTCTTGAGTCAGGATAATAGGCCAATTGCTTATTTCAGTGAGAAGCTGAATGATGCCAAGAAGAAGTATTCCACATATAAAAAATAATTTTATGCAGTGATTCAAGCTTTGAAGAAGTGGAGACACTATTTAATTCCTAAAGAATTTTTCTTATATAGTGATAACCAAGATTTGCAGTTTATTACTAGGCAAGAAAAGTTGAATCATAAACATGCTAAATGGGTAGAATTTATGAAGAATTTTTCTTTTTTCATTAAACATATTGTTGGAACTGCTAACAAAGTTTCATATTCTTTGAGCAGGAGGAGTTTGATCTTACAGGAATTCCAAGTGGAAACCTTGGGGTTTGAACACCTCAAGGAGATGTATAAAGAAGATGTCAATTTTAAGGAAGATTATGAGGCATGCAAGAATCCTTTGTTGGGAGAAAGAATCCCATGGAATGAATATTTGATCCAGGATGGATTACTATTCAAAGGAATCCAATTATCCATACCGAAATGCTCAATGAGAGATAACCTGCTGAAAGAAAAACACAAAAAAGGTTTAGATGGACATTTTGGTCATGATAAGACATTTTCATAGCTGAGTAATTCATACTATTGGTAGAGCATGAGAGAAGAGATGAAAAATTTTGTGAACAAATGAAGAATTTGTCATTATGTAAGAGGAATACTATAGAACATTGGTTTGTATCAGCCATTACCAATTCCAGAAAGGCCATGAGATGAAAGCAATATGGATTTTGTTTTGGTATTTCGTAGAACTCAAAAAGGGAGCAATTCCATATTTGTTGTGGTGGACAAATTTTCAAAAATGGAACATTTAATACCATGCCAAAAGACAAACGATGCTACACACATAGCCAATTTTTTTTCCAGAGAAGTAGTAAGACTACATGGATTTCCTAGGAGCATAGTTTCAGACATGGACACCAAATTTGTAGGACATTTTTGGAGGACTCTATGGAAGAGGATGGGGACAAACTTGTCCTTTAGTTCAATATATCACCCTCAGACAGATGGAAATACTGAAGTAGTAAATAAGAGTTTGGAAAACTTTTTAATAAGTTTATTCACTAATCAAGGTCACCAATGGGACCAGATTCTGGCACAAGAAGAATTTACATTCAACAATTCAGTGAATAGGAGCATAGGGAAAAGTCAATTTGAAATTGTGTATGGTATAAATCCAAGAGGGATTACATAGTTGAGAGATATGAATCAAGATGAGTTCAGAAGTGCTGGAGTAGAGGATTTTGCAGAAGAAATGCAGAAACTCCATGACAGAGTCAGAGAACAACTATAGACCAATAGCCAGAAATACAAGAGAAAAGTTGATCAAAAGAGGAGAGAAGTTCAATTCAAAGTTGGAGATGAAGTTTTAGATCATTTGAGAAAAGAAAGGTTTCCAATGGGAACACATAACAAATTGAAGATGAAGAAGATAGGACCATGCAGGATTCTTAAGAAATTTGCAGCCAATGCTTATGAATTTGAGTTGCCAGACAATGTTGGGATATCGTTGATATTCAATGTTGCAGACATGTAGCCTTACAGGAGAGATAAGATAGGATAATCATATGATCAAAGATAATTTCAGTGGGAAGAACAATTACCCACAACAGATAAACCTCAAATGGAGAAAATCATTGAATAGAGAGATGGAAAGAAGACCAGGAGAAAGACATATCCTGAATACTTAGTGAAGTGGAAATATCATCCAATGGAATATGCAAGTTGGGTTACAGAACCTGATATTTTGAAGCATGGAAAGACAATGCAGGAGCTCATGGATAGGATTCCATAATTTTTTTAACCAGAGGAGTATGATGCATGAGCATCACCTTCAAAATCAAAATGCAAGTGTGGAGGTAAAGGAACGAAATCTCAACAATGACAGAGTTTCAAATTAGAAATTAACTCAGAATTAAATTGGCTTGTTGAGATATTTTGTAAACAACATTTTAAAAATGTAACTTGTTTGTAAAGTCGTGAAGGACTGTAAGGGATTGCAGATATTAAGTGTTGACTCTTATCTGGAAATAAATGTTAGTTATTGTAATAGGACATAGTAAGTAATCGCTAAGAGTTTGATAGGATAGGTTGTAGACAGGACAATGAGAGCTCGTGGAGCCAGTCCTTATATATTTTATTGTTGCATTGTATTAAATCAAAATGTATGAGTATTTTAAGAGATCCGAGAGATCAGTAGAAAAGAGTAGAGTAGAAGAAACACTATGTAATTTGTTTTCATGAATGAATATAACAGACAAAATTGTCCCAAATCCTTGGACTGTGTTCATTTGATGTATGGATGAATGAATGATATATTCTGTGTATGTTATTTATTTTAGTGTGTTCATGTATGATTGTTCGAGAGATTTCCTGTATGAGTTCATGACGAAACTGGATGAGTTTCAATTTTTTCTCTTCTGACACTCATATGCAAGGTGTGCATCTCGAATGTAGGGAGTGCGTCAACTGAGTCTCAAAGTGACTCAGAGAAGTTCAGAGAGAACAAAGGAAACTTATATCAGGTGCAAGGTGTCCACAACATCGTGAAACAACCAAGCATCCAGGAACTCGAACCAGAGTAACGCCAAGTGGGAGAGAAGAATTTGTTTTCAATAAATCCTTCGATCTAAGTTATAGAAACCTTGAGAATGAAAGGTGTGCATGGGGAATAAAAATCCTTTTAAGGATGAATCTCAGAAGGGATAGCACTTTCCATAAAGTGTCAGAGAGAGAGCCGATAGTTAGACTCATAAGGAGGAGTAAAGGTTCGAAACCTTTGAAGACAGAGAAATATTCCAAGTCAAGAGAACTCAGAAGCTCAAGAGGAGGAGTGAAAATGGCCGTTGGATCACTGTGAAAAATATCAACAGTGATTTGATCTGAGTGAAGTGTACAAGCCTTAGCACTTTTTACACAAGAGAGAGAAAACTCACAAGAGTTGAGAACTAATATTTTTGGAGCTCGAAGAGTCAGAGATCCAAAATATAATCTCAGCCACCCGATTAGCATGAACATATTTGAACCGTTAGATTGTTCAGGGAAAACTCCAAGCATTGGATCGCCTAAGTAAATATGAGTCATCAAATACCATGAGTTCGGGAGGAGGCGAGTTTGAACTTTGAGATTTTTGAAGCACGAAGAGTTGAAGGACTGGAGTGAATCTGGACCGTTGGATCCAAGAGGAAGTGTCAACAGTTTAGAATATCTAGAGGAAGGTGAAGGTTGAAGTGTTGAAACACCTGAAGCTCGAAGATCCGAAGGGACAAGAGCCATCGATATATAAGTGGACACTTGTTAATGGATTATTAGCTCTAGGAAAGTTGAAGTGATTTTTCAATTTGAAATATGATATTGCTGAAATCCGAAGACCCAAAGTAAAATTTGGGCCATGAGATCTAAGGGAGACGTGGCGTGAATCTATGAACTGCGGGTCAGGTCTCGAAGTGGTTCATAGCCATTGGATTTAGAGGAGACATGGTGCACATCTATGAGCTCTGGGTAAAGACTCAAAGAAATCCATGATCGTTAGATCAGAAGGAAATGCGTCAGTGGCTCACAGACTCCGGGTAAAAACCGTTGGGAAAAATAAGTTTGAGATTTGAGATTGGAGATTTGGGTAAAAACCATTGGGAAGAGGGTCACAATACCATTGATCTGAGTTGAAAGTTCAAGCATCCAAATTAGGAGTAGAACCATTGATCGAGCAAGATAGGTGTCAGCAGATCATGAGTTCTGGAAGATTTGAGTACGAAATAAAGTTGGTTTTGAGATTTCAAAACCTCGAAGTCTGGATTTGCGAAGTAGACCACAGTCGTTGATTAAAGGAGGGGAATATCTAGTGTGTAGATTTGAAAGATGCATATCTGAACCATCGATGCATATCTAAACCAGTCGTTGATCCTGTAGCATTGTGGGAATAGGAGTTTCCCGGAGTTTAAAATATCGAGGGCGAGACGCAATCCAAACCATGGTTTCATCAAGAGGACACTTGGAGGCTTGAGGAGGATTGCGGGCACAAAATTATTTTTAATTCAAACCTCTTGTATCCACACCTGCAATCACGTGGTCATCACCGAGGTCACATCAAGAGGGGGATTATATAAAAGAAGGAGCTAACACCCGACACTCTAAGATTTAGAAGTAGAGCAAAAGGGAGGGTTGAGGGTGCCATTGAAACCTGCAACAAGAAGCTGAAAGGGCTTGTGTTTAGTCATAGAAGGAAACCATTAAGGTTTCAGAGAGTTACTCGAATCTAAATTCAGAGATCCAAGACTAGGAGTTTGTGCAATCTTATGGGAGAGTAGGGGGGATGCATCACCAACCATGTTCTTGTCTTGGTAAACCAATCCTCCAACTAACCAACAAAATCAAATAATAAAAAAAAGATCAACCGTTATAAAACTTGATATGGCCTAGCTCTTCCCTTTAGAAGTTAGGTGTAGACTTTAGGACCAACATATCCATAATTAGGGAAATCCCATTGGCTTTGTAGTGAAGCACCCCCTTCCTCAGCAGGTTCTGCATGACCTCCCGGTCTAAGGATCGTTCTATCCTTCAGATCCAGAGAACTGAAATGGTTCTTCGGCCTTCTTCAAGACCTCAAGAACCCAATCCACAGGTCCTTTACCTTCCTCATGGCCTCTGTACACACCCATGAACTTTTCCCTGAACTGTAATTTTGGGTTTCGGGACCCCCTATGTCCTGATGTCGAGAGTCCTTGACTCTTCGATCTCTCAATATCTGAAATGTCGATCCTGCGACACGTGTCCTTCGTAAATGGATGCTCCTGATTCCTTCAGGATTTTGCAACTTGTGACCTCTAGTCTTCCTGTTTCTTTTCCTTAGAACCCCAAAAATTCTGAAACCCAGAATCCCAATATGTCCATTATTTTGGGACTTTCACTGTGAAGTGCCCCGATCTCTTGTCATCGGAATTCCCAAAATACCGAATCCCGAATCTCTGAAATTTTGAATTCTTCTTCCGTTTTGGGACTTTGACAACCCTCTGCTTAGTTCATGTGTGATCTTAACCCACGCACACCTTCTCCCAGATCTGACGATGGTCAGCAATATGACGACTTAGACATGTTCTTCCACTGCACCCTTCCTATGCTGCCTGTCACGAATCCACGATCCAGATCTTCTCGGCTGATCCAACGACAGTTGTGCTCCTCCTGTTGAGCATGCGCTTTATTCCAAAACTTTGGAAGATTTTCCAAATTCCAAAGGCTTCAAACTTTTCTTTTCCTCTGTGAGCTCTACACCATTTGGTCTCGCCTGCATTCTCAAAGACATTGTCCCTCCTGAGCATTTGGGATTCTAAACTCTCCAAAGAGTTCATTGGCCTCTACGACTTTTGCAGCTATGGCTCTGTGCATGAAAGCACTACTCCTCCTGAGCTTCTCTCCTTGAATCCTCAAAGGATTCTTTGACTTCTGTGCTCTTTGCAAAGTCTTTGCATGCATGAAGGTGCTATCTCTTTTGAGCTTTTCCTGTAGCTTCGACCTCTAAGGGATTAGTCCTTTTTCCTTCTCTTTTAGATAGAGAATCTAATGTCCTCCTGACACCCCTTTAATCAAGAAAACTTCTTGCTGAGTCTACAGGGTGTTTAGCAACCCTATGAATATCCTTCCTTGGAATCTTCTCTATCTCTGAACTCAAAGAGTTCTCTCTGTGTGCTCTGGCACCTACTCAATTCCCTCCTCACAGAGTGTCAAGAATCCTTAGTGATTCTGTTTCTCTATGAACTCACAACAGAGTTCCTCCTCAACACTCTGTGCATGTGCTCAATTCCCTCCTGACAGAGTTCTATAGAACCCTCAGTAGTTCTACCTTCCTCGTGAACTCACAGAGTTGCTCTGCACACTGTATGCCCCTTCTCAATGCCCTCTTGGTAGAGCTCTACAAAACTCCTCAGAGATTCTATCTTCTACTATGTCCTCCTCTGCACAGTCTCACATCCAAGGTATTCAGTAACCTTGAGTTCTTCCTCTGATTCAATGATTTTAGTTGGTGTGCCCTCCTAGCATGTCCTTGTTCAAATTCCACAGAATTGGAAGTGCTCTCTCTAAGCACTGACTCTCAGAACCTACAGTGTTCTGTCATGCCCTCTTGGCATGAAGCCTCAAAGAACTCCAACTTGAAATCAAAGAACTCAACGGATAGCAAAATCTATTTGCCCCTGCAAATTCATACTAACACACGTCTATAGCATATAATGAACACACACAAAGACAATAATCATACACATAATAACATGAAGGAAAACTACTTATGTTTGTATTAATCTGAAAATGCCTCTTTACAATGTGTTTGAGCTTGGACTGCAATAGAGCCTTGGCTCTCTTCCCTATACTCTCTTTTCTATTCTCACTTCTCTAATTCAAAATAATATCCAAGATCTTTTACATGAGGGGGCTCTTCGAGCTCTTCCCTCCAAGCTATCTACTCTATTCAATTACATTGAATTTACAATTAATGGTTGTCTAGTCCAAATCGGATCTAGATCTCAACCTTACAACCATTAAAGGATACTTCTACCTAACACCTACTTAAAGGCATGGATTTGTGGCTCCATGGCCTTACATACATTAAATGCTTTTGATTCAAATTCAAAATGTGAGAGGGTTGGTGCCTCTCTTCCTTGAATGCACGCCTTGAATGCACTGAGTGGGTTGGTTGGCTAGTGCATGGCTGGCTTGGGAGTGATGCTCCTGCATCATACTCCTCTGCTACAAAATTCATGAGATCCTGCTCATGATCTCTCCAGTGCCACTGTTGAAATCCTCCTAGATCCCAAACAACTCTTCGGAGCTGTCTCTCTGCTCCATCTCTTTGTTGTTGTTGTTGTTGCTGCTTTCTTGCTGCTCTGGTAGTCTCCCTTCTTCTCATCCTTTCCCTACTGGTAGTCTCCTGTGATCTTATCATCAACCCCCTGATCTCATCGATCACCCCATCCAGCTGTTAAAATGGATGGCTCTATTCATGCAGTCTCCTCTGCTGCAAATTCTTGTTGCAAATGGGCAGATCACTATGATCTCCCATGCTGTCATTACCCTCCTTTGTGGTACTAAGTGGCCACTCTGCTGTAGACTCTAGCTCTGCAGTCTCCTCACTAAACTGTTGTTCAGCTTCCTCTGCTGACAACTTAACTTCTGCCAATTCTCCTGTTGGTGCATATCCAACATCCTCCAGCTTCTCCTCAGACTAGAATCCTCCTTCATCTACCTCCAACTTGACTTGTTGGATGTGAACGCTATGCACCTTCACCCTTCTCTCCAGGGATTCAATCTCTTTGCACAAATCAGCAAGACTCATGATATATGTCTCTTCTTTAGCTTCTTCTGCTGCAAGCGCCAATGCTGCAGTCGTTTTAGCTTCCTGGCTGAAAATTTTGAGCCATTCCTCGGAATGTTCCTTTTCCTCTTCTTGGTCAAACATCAGTGTCTGCTCCATTTCTTCCTCTATGACAATCTCTGCTGGATGTATTTCTGCTACTTTTGCAACACAAGCTCTTGCCTCAACTAGGATCAATGGAAGGAATACCCGAATTCCTCCAATCATCAGAATGTTATTCTGATCTCCCTTCTCTGTCAGTTGTCCTTGCTAATATGAACTCAGCTCTAGGTTCATCTTCTCTCCCTTGCCCTCCTGGAAATATGGGATTTCTCTGCTGCCTTCTTCGCAATCTATGATATCCTCAGATCCCATTCCATTGCCCACTTGGCAATCTAAACTCTTGTTCCTACCCTTATGGCATTCTATGAGATCCCAGAATGATCTCATGTCACTGCCCTCTTAGCAATATGAAATTCCATGGTTGTCCTCTTGATAGTCTATGAGATCTTGTAGTGATCTCATCTCATTTCCCTCCTATCAATTGGAAATTTTTGTTCTTCCCTCTTGGCAGTGTTTGATATCTTCAGCTGATCCCATGTCATCCTCACTACTGAGGTTTCTCCCATCCTCTGGTTCACACACCTGAACCATTTTCTCCTCTAGTTTGTTGAGGTTTTCAGCATGCCTCAACCATATTTTCAATATCCTTTGCTGTCCTTTGGCCATCAATGCCCTGATAGGCCATTTTTCTTTTGTCCTCATGGGCCATTCATATACCCATATTGACTTAGCATTTTGTTGCATCTACAATGCTAGCTCATCCATTCTCACTCTGATCTCGACAAGTTCTTTATCCCTTGCAGCATTCTCCTGCTGCTGATGGATCTTCTTTCCACCATGTCCACGGCCTTCAATAGCCATCTTCCTGTTCTTCTATTTTCCCTCTTGGAAAACTTGTTGCTGTCACTCTACAATCCTGAGTGCTTCCAGCATTCCCTTACATTCCTCCTAACTGTTTTCCTTGACTGCTACCTACCTGCAAACAATCATCACAGAGTTCCAACACTCTGTCTTCTTTCTTCCTGTCTCTGCAAGCTACCTATGATACCACTTTGTTGTATATTAGGGTATTATTTTTCCTCTCACTTCCTCTTCCTGAAATATACAAACAAAGATTCAACTCTGATACAACTTCTGGTGCAGCACCCCATGCCTCAGCAGGTTTTGCATGACCTCCTAGTCTAAGAATCATTCTATCCTTTAGATCTGTAGAATGAAAATGGTTCTTTGGCCTTCTTCGAGACCTCACTAACTCTATCCATAGGTCCTTTACCTTACTCACGGCCTCTGTACACACCCGTGAACTTTTCCCCAAAATGTAATTTCGAGTTTCGGGACCCCCTATGTCCTGATGTCGAGAGTCCTTGACTCTTCGATATCCTGATCTCCGAAATGTCAATATGTCGAAACGGCCTAAATTGTGGTTAACCCCCTCTAGGCCATACCTTGGTCCATATGACCACCCCTCATATGACTGCAGTCCTCTTGGGGTTCATCGATGCAAAGCGCCTGACTTCCTGTCCTCGAGATTTTTGAAAAGACGATTCTCGACATGCCGAAACATGTGACCACAACCTCACTCCAACAATACGTCACTTTCAGGACTTCGGGGTTTCCAACACTGAAGTGTCTGGGTTCTTTTCCTCGAGATGGCTGAAAAGCCAAATCTTGAAATGCCAAAATGTTGATTCCTGACTTTCTCCTCCGAGGATTACTTTTCCCCGGCTCTTCGTGTTTTGCAATTTTGGGATTCCCAACACCAAAGCACTTGACCTCTGGTCCTCAAAACTCCCAAAGTTTCGAACTCTAAAATGCCAAAATGGCTGACCCTGTCCTGCGACCTAATGCTCCTCTGAACACTTTCGGACTTTCATGTTTTGAACTTTCTCGATGGAAGATTTTCCTGGTCCTTGCTCCTTGGAATTCCTAGTATCCGAAATATCAATGTCCTTGGACTGCTGCTACGTGTCCTCCCTGATCTTTCAGAGTTTTGGGGTTTTGTGTTTTAGGATTTCGCGACCCCTATTGCAAGACCTCTGCTCCTTCGAGCTCCCGATATCTGAAGTACCGAAATAGTCTTTTCGAGGATTTTCCTCGATGCCTTCATCACTTCCACGTGTCCTCCTACTTAGACGATCATGATCCTTTTGGGATTTCATGACTTTTTGACCTCAACGACACTAATCACTGGTCCTTCGAACTCCCGGTGTCTGACTTCCCAATAGTTCCCCAATCATCTCCACATGTCCTCCATAGATGGTCAACCCTGATCATTTCGGGACTTTGCCAAGTCGCGAAGCCAAAAGACTCCTCCACTCCTTCACCTTCAAATGTCTGAATCCCCGAGATATGAGGATATCATGACACGTGTCCTCCGCATATGGATGCTCCCGATTCCTTCGGGATTTTGAAACACGTGACCTCTAGTCTTCTAGTTTCCTTTTCTTAGAACCCTCGAAACTCCGAAACGTGGAATCCCGATATGTCCACTATTTCAAGACTTTCACTGTGAAGTGCCACGATCTCTTGTCATTGGAATTCCCAAAATACCAAATCTCAAATCTCCAAAATCCCGAATGCTTCTACCATTTCAGGACTTTAACAAGCCTCTGTGTAGCTCATGTGTGAGCTTAACCCATGCACACCTTCTCCAATATTTGACTATGGTTAGCAATTTGTGCAAGATCTGATGGCTTAGACCTATTCTTCCACTGTACCCTTCCTACGCTGCCTGGACACGAATCCACGATCTGGATCTTCTCGACTGATACGACAACAACTATGCTCCTCCTATTGAGCATGCTCTTTCTTCCAAAACTTTGGAATATTTTCCAAATTCTAAAGGCTTCGACCTTTGCTTTTCCTATGCAAGATCTACACCATTTGGTCTCGCCTGCATTCTCAAATACATTGTCCCTCCTGAGCTTTTGGGATTCTAAACTCTCCAAAGATTTCATTGCCCTGTATGACTTTTGTAGCTATGGATTTATGCATGAAATCACTACTCTTCCTAAGCTTCTCTCCTTGAATCCTCAAAGGATTCTTCAACTTCTACGCTCCTTGCAAATTCTTTGCACACATGAAGGTGCTATCTCTTTTGAGATTTTCTTATAGCTTCAACCTCTAAGGGATTAATCCTTTTTCCTTCTCTTTTAGATGGAGAATATAATGCCCTCCTAGCACCCCTTTTCTCAAGAAAACTTCTTGCTAAGTCTGCAGGGTGTTCAACAAACCTATGAAGATCCTTCCTTGGAATATTCTCTATCTCTGAACTCAAAGAGTTCTCTCTGTGTGCTCTGGCACCTACTCAATGCCCTCATGGCAGAGTGTCCAGAATCCTCAGTGACTCCATTTCTCTATGAACTCACAACATAGTTCTCCTCAACACTATGTTCCTATGCTCAATGCCCTCCTAGAATATCTCTATAGAACCCTCAGTAGTTCTATCTTCTTCATGAACTCAACAGAGTTCCTCTATGCACTCTATGCCCCTGCTCAATGCCCTCTTAGCAGAGCTCTACAGAACTCCTCAGAGATTTTGTCTTCTACTGTGTCCTCCTCTACACAGTCTCACCTCCAAGGTATTCAACAACCTTGAGGTCTTCCTTTGAGTCAATGATTTCAATTGGTGTTCCCTCCTAGCACGTCCTTGTCCAAATTCCATAGAATTGGAAGTGCTCTCTCTAAGCACTGACTCTTAGAACCCCCAGTGTTATGTCACGCCCTCTTGGAATGAAGCCTCAAAGAACACCAACCTAAAATCAAAGAACTCAATAGATAGAAGAATCTATCTGTCCCTGCAAATGCATACTAACACACATCTATAGCATATAATGAACACACACAAAGACATTCATCATACACAAAATAACATGCAAGAAAGTTGCTTCTGTTTGTATTAATCTGAAAATGCCTCTTTACAATGTGTTTGAGCTTATATTGCAATAGAGTCTCATCTCTCTTCTTTCTTCTCTCTTTTCTATTCTCACTTCTCTAATTCAAAATAAGATCCATGATATTTTACATGAGGGGGCTCTTCGAGCTCTTCCCTCCAAGCTATCTACTCTATTCAATTACATTGAATTTACAATTAATGGATATCTAGTCCATATCGGATCTAGATCTCAGCCTTACAACCATTAAAGGATACTTCTACCTAACACTTTCTTAAAGGCATGGCTCTATGGCTCCACAGCCTTACATACATTAAATTCTTTTGATTCAAATTCAAAATGTGAGAGGGCTGGCGCCTCTCTTCCTTGAATGCATGCCTTGAATGCACTGAGTGGGATGGCTGGCTGGTGCATGGATGGCTTGGGAGTGATGCTCCTGCATCAGTTTCACTCTAAGATACACATGATTTAAAACCTTGAACTATTTATGATTCCTCTTGTTGTATGCATAGCTCTTTTGCATGTCTTGGGATATTTTCAAATTCTACCTTGCATTGATCATAGCATGTTCCATTTCTTTCAACCATTATGGTCCAAACATGATCTTGTCCACTGGACTGTCTCAAATAATTGAATCTGTGCAGCTATTTTCAGATAGAACCTCAAATGGAATCATTTTCAATGATTCCTAATAACCATTGTTATAGGAAAACTCTACCAAGGGTAGCTACTTTTCCCACTGCATGGATGATGCATAACATGCATCCTCAACATGTACTCTAGCACCTTGTTCACTCTCTTGATATGACCATATGTTTGAGGATGGTAGGCCATAATAAATGCTAAATATGTTCCCAATATTGCAAAATAAAATCTTCTAAAAACTTGAAGTGAACTTGGCATCTCTATTAGATATTATGGTCTTGGGTAGACCATGCATTCTACAAATTTCCTTCATAAAAAGATTAGCAACATATATGGATTTAAAAGTATATTCAATGGGAATAAAGTGATTTTCCTTTCTCAACTTATCCACTACCGTCATAATTTCATCTTGTTTCCTAACTATCCTTGGAAAACTAGTAATGAAATCCACATATATTGTCTCCCATTTCCATTATGCAACTCGCAATGACTACAATAACCCTACAAGGTGTTTTTTCTCAACCTTCATTTGCTGACAATAGTACAATTGTCACACTAGTGTCACCATATTTTGGTAACTAGGGTGACCTACATAGGGTCTTCCATGGAATTCATCCATGATAAATTTATTTGGTCTACTAAATTGGGTACATACAACCTGCCATTGTATAGAAGAAAGTCATCAACTGTAAGTTGATTCCCTTCATACTTTATTTATATAGGTTCTTGTTGTAGCCCTTCTCTTACCCTTTTTAAGATTTCATCTTCTCATGAGAGGGTTTTGATCATCTGTTGGATGTCTTACTATCCCATACTCGTTGTTGCTAAGTGTATTGTTTGTACACTCTGATTAAGTGCATTTGCCAATTTATTTTCCTTACCTTTTATGTGTTTGATTTCAAAATCAAACTCACTAATCAGTAGGATCCACTTGGTGTGTATTTCATTCAAACTTGATTGGTCAAACAAATACTTCAGACCACAATGGTCCATCAAGACAAACCTCCTTCTAATTAAGTAATTTCTCCACATCTTCAACGCATGCAGAATTGTTGTGAGTTCCATATCATGAGTGATATATTTTTTCTTGTGCTCATTTAAATTTCATGATTCATAATTGATCACTTTTCCTTCCTATAGAAGGATTCCATCGATTCCTTATTTTCAAGAATCAATACAAAACAATAAATTCCTTAGGGGGTCTGTAACCTTCAAAACAAGGGTATTGGTCAAGAGATGCTTCAACTACTAAAATATGGCCTCACACTCTATTGACCAGATAAACATTTTCCCTTTTCTATATAATGAAGTAATGGAATGAATGTTATTGGAAAATCCACTTATAAACCTTCTATAATACCTAGATAATCCCATTAAAGGACTTACCTTTGTTACATTCCGATGGGAAGGTCAATCCATGACTGCCTTGATCTTTTTAGGATCTTTTGCCACTCCCTCAGTTGAGATTATGTGGCCTAATTAATGGATTTACCTTCAAAAGAAATCACACTTGTTGAACTTAGAATATTTTTGGTGATCTCTTAGCACTTGTATCACTATTATGATATTCTCTTGATTCTCTTCTCTAGTCTTGGAATACAACAAAATGTCATCCAAAAACACCAAGACAAACTTATCCAAATACTTACAGAGAACATTATTCATAAATCATATGAAGGTAATTGGTGCATTAGTAAGATCGAATGGCACTGCTACAAACTCATAGTGTCCATACCTTTTTATAAAGGTTGTGATGTGGATGTCCTCATCTTTGATCCTAACTTGATGGTATCCAGATCTCAAGTCAATCTTAGTGAAAACTATATCTCCTTTGAGCTGATGAAAAAGATCATTGATATTAAGAAATGGATACTTATTCTTGATGATCATCGTGTTTAACTTTCTATAATCAATACACAAGTGCATTGTTCCACCCTTCTTCTTCAAAAATAAAGTTGGTGGTCCTTATGGGGACACACTTGACCTGATGTAACCTTTATCCAACATCTCCTTCAGTTGTAGCTTTAGCTCCACTAATTTTGGTGTTCTCATCCTGTAGGGTACTCTTGAGGCTGGTACTTCTCCAGGCACAAGATAATTTAGGAAATCAATATCTCTGTTAGGGGGTAGTCCAATCACCTCTTATAATAACACATCCTTAAATTCCCGTAACACAATGTGATATTTATCCCTCAATTCCTTGCCTTATACTAATTTAAGCACTTGTATTTCATATAGGGGGCATCCAATATTGTTGAATTTATTAAGTTGTAGTGATTATATATGCTTAAGTGAAACTGGCTTCTAAATTCTTGAAAAAATATTGCATTTCCTTCTTAATATTCACATTCTAGAGTCTTCTCATAGTATTTCATTTTTTCTCTATGAGCTTCCAAACAATCCATTCCTAATAGAAAATCATTTGATCCTAAAGGTAGTATATTCAAGGTTGCTTGAGTATGCAGTCCACTCATAGTAAATGAGAAATTTTCATGTTTGTTTCTCTATAGATAACATGCTTCAACAACTTGAGGTGATACATAACTAATATTATATCCAAGGTCAATTAAAATAGAAATAGGTTGCTTGACAATTATACCTTCCATATCCACTACTGACGCTTGGTGATGTGCTTGCCAATTTTCCACTATTGGATATATCCTGTCCATTCTTATTGCCACCTCATTGATAGTAGAATCTTCCTACACATGGTAAATTCTTTTACTATCCTATTTACTATGAGGAAAATATCTCAACATATGTGGTTCTCCACAACCATAGCATTGAAGAGGTTCTTTCTTTGGTTTCTCTGCTCTTTCTCTTGTCTTCTATGTTGGATTGTTTCCATTTTGAGATGGAAAATTATATTGATGAACACTTATTCTTAGTTAACCAAACTAAGATCCTTTCTTTGTATTCTTATATGGAAAAAATTTGAATCCCTTCTTCTGGAATCCACTATTATCCTTTCTCTTTCACTCCCTAGAAGGATCTTGCTTATGATTAGACTGATCATAACAACACCTGGCCTTCCTGATAGTGTCTTCCAGTGTCTTTGGCTTATCAAATTTAATTATGTCCTCATAGGACTGTTGGAGGAGATCATTGCCAAGTTGTTTGGTGTGTTGTTAGTGTTGTCATTGATGTCAACTACGAATGGATGAGAGTGGGAAGGAATGTTGTGGGCCGTTGATTCATGAAGAAGAGATCTGGACCATCGATCAGAGGAATGTCATGGGATGTCAATTCACGAAGACAAGATCTAGACCGTCGATCAGAGGAATTTTGTGGGCCATCGATCAGACGAGAGCGGAGTTTGAAAATCAAGAAACGAAAGAAAGGATGTGATATAACTTTTGACATCATGAAATGTGAAGTCTTGAAGTGCAAAGAGGAGATCTGGGCCGTCGGATCATACAATATTGTGGATCGTTGATCTAACATAGAGTTGAAGAGTTCAGACTTTGGAGAAAGGAGGAGAGCTAACTTGAAAAGTTCGAGAAATGTGAAGTCTCAATGTTCTTGGCCCCAAGTCATAGAAATAGGTCACATCAATAGAGATTAAGGGAAGGAGATAGCATCTCTAGGATCTACTTCAGAGATTTGGAGTTGGGAGAGTTGGGGTAACTCACAACAGAATAGCTGAAGCATGAAGTTGTGAAGAACCTTTTTGTTTGGCATGTGGTCACCGACAGTGATCACATGGAGAGGAATTTTGCACCTGATACAATTCTATGTGTGTATAACCTAATGGTGTAGATTAAATAGACAATTTGATCGAAGCGTTGTTGTTTCACTTTGTGATTTCTTGATCAATTATGATTCAGTTATATGAATTGAATCATTATTCTTGGGCATTGGATATTCGTAGTGTAACGGATCATGAGTGCAAGAATAAAAGAAAAATGTCGTGATAGATTTGGCTCGACTATTTTCACTGCAAAATGTGTTGAACCCTATGAAATGAAAAATTACAGTATGAACAGCGTGAGAAGAAATTCAGAAACAAAGACCAAAAGAAGGACAGAGAAGAAATGGTGAAAAGAGAAGAATGCACGAGAAACTAAGAGCATGAGAAGAATAGAGAAAGAGAATATGGTAAATGAAATCAACTGGAGACAAGTATGAACAGACAAAAGTACAATAGAATTGCAGAACAAAAATAGAGTATAATTGCAAAATAGAAGAAGGAAATAATTGCAAAAAAGAGAAGAAATGGTAAGCATTGACATATATGTATTGTTGTAAGATATTATTCAAGCAAAGTTTTATAATCAAGGTGGTAGGGTGGTTCTAGGAAGGATCGTGGTCCTCTGTTATTCAAGTTGATGCTTGAATACTGGGAGTTGTATCTTCCATCTAGTTGTGGATGGAAAACAGGGTGGTAGGGTGGTGCTAGGGAAAACTAAGAGTTTTATGTGTGGAATTTGGTGTTTGTATAAGTGGAATTAGGTGCTTCCATCTATTTGGTGCTGGAGATCATAAGGATTAAATATGCTTCTTTCTAGTGGGTGCTAGAGAAACTTGAGGGTTGATGCTCTCCACAAGTTGCAGCTTGTTAAAGAAGAGGTTGTAGTCTCATTTTGAGTTGGTGCTCAAAGATAGATGATGTACATAAACATAAAAGACTGGATATCATTCTAAGAAGTAGAGATTTTATCCCTTTATGGGTTTCCTCATGAATATCTCTCTTTGTTCTTATCATGTTTGTGATTGTTGTTTACTATCTTTGTTGTTTATGTGTTTCATAATCTTGATTATCAGTTGGAGAAGAATAATAATATTTTTATAGACATAAAATTGTTTAAGAATAGTAACAACTGATTCACCCCCCCCCCCTCTCAGTTGTNTAGTAATTTCAACAATTGGTATCGGAGTGGGTTCCTTTTATTTAAAGGTAGATCTATAAGATTAAACATGACAAGTCATGAAGGGACTTCAACCAATAAGCCTCCTCTATTTGATGGAACATATTTTTCTTTCTGGAAATTTATAATGAGAACATACATTATGGCCTTAGGTGCTTATGTTTGGGATGTAGTAGAGACTGAATATATAAAACCTGTTGTGCTATATTCCAAAGATGATAAGCTATAATTTATCTTCAATGAAAAGGAAATGAATGCTATCTTAAGTGGGATTTCTGAAGTTGAATTTGTAAAGGTGATGCATCTTGAATCTTCCAAAGAGATGTGGGATAAACTTATTAGAAGTTATGAAGGAAATGAGAAAGTAAAAGGTGCCAAACATCATACATATAGATTGAAATTTGAACAACTAAACATGA
>SNQJ01S0046261.1:155541-170291 GCA_010110895.2 Picea sitchensis
TTGTAAAGGTGATGCATCTTGAATCTTCCAAAGAGATGTGGGATAAACTTATTAGAAGTTATGAAGGAAATGAGAAAGTAAAAGGTGCCAAACATCATACATATAGATTGAAATTTGAACAACTAAACATGAATGAGGATGAAACAGTTAGTAAATATTTTTTAAGAGTTGAGGAGCTTGTGAATGCCATGAAGGGTCTTGGCGAGAAGATTGAAGATGCACTATTAGTTCAAAATATTTTAATATCTTTGCTTGATAGATTTAGTCAAAAAGTTTTTGCAATAGAAGAACTGAATGATCTTAAAATTCTTCCTATTGATCAACTCCTAGGAACTATGACTTCTTATGAAATGAGGATTAGTAAAGATAAATCCATCACTAGAGAAGCATATTTTAAAGCAGACAAGAATACTGATTCAGAATTAGATGATATTGAGGAAAAAATTGTGAGAAGGTTAAAGAAAGGATCAGGCAAATACCAAGGCAAGCTGCCATTTAAATGTTTCAACTATGGAAAGATAGGTCATTTTTCATATAAGTATCCTCACAAGGAAAAAGACTAGAACTATGATGATGAAAAGAAATACAAATTTAAGAAATAAAGTAAAAAGAAAAGTTTGTGTGCAAATAATGATAACTCCTCTGAACACATAGATAGCAATTCATCTTTTGAAGATAAAGTGAATGATTCTATGCTTATGTCCATAGGATACCTTGATGATGAATACACAGGAAGTGACATGAATGATGAAGAAGTTGTGGTTGATATGGAAGGTGAACTAATCAATGATTTAGAAGAGATTAACAGACTCAGACTTAAAAAGAGAAAACAAAAGAAAATGTTGATGCAGTTTGAAAAGAATAGTAAAGAACCAAGCGAAGATTTTGTTATGTTAAAAGTAGAATTAGAAGAAGAAAAGAAAATAGAAGATATTCTGAAACAACAATTAGCAGAGAAGAAGGTGAGATGTGAAGCTCTAGAAGAAGAAGTAGTGAAAACTAGAAAAGAGTTGGAGAAGTTTCAATCCTTGTATCACCAAAATCTTTCAAGTATCAAAGCCTCAGAAGAACTGAATATCATCCTGAGTAAACAAATATATTCATTGATAAAAAATGGTATAGGTTATGAAATTGGTTCAAGTAGCAGTCAGACAGAAAAGAAAGAATCTACTAAGATGATCAAATTTAAAGTCAGCAGACAGTCAGATTACGATCATACTCTGCAAACAAAATTTAATAAAGATGAGTTGAATTCTGAACAGGAACAAAGCCAACAAAAGTTAAAGCAACCAATTTCAAGAGGAAGGTCAATATTCAGGTATCAAAATTTGTTTTATGGTTATTGTTATTATTGTTCTAATTTTGTTCATAAAGATGAAAATTGTGGAATTAAGTTTAGAAGTATGCAACTAAGGAGGTCATGGAATGAGCAACAATTGCAACATAGAACTAAATAGTCAGTGAGTAGACAACATCATAACAATTATTTTGATCCATTGTATAATGAGCCTAAATGTTACATTTTTCATAATTTTTGTCAGAAAGGCTTAGATTGTCATTTGAAGAATTACAAAGTTCATCCAAGAATAAATTCCTCAGTTGAAAATGTCAAAATATGGAAAAGGAAAGAAATTAATAAATGTGGGTTAGTAATTTCTTCTCAAATACAAAAGGATCCTTGATATATTGATAGTGGATGTTCCAACCATATGACTGGAGACAAAAGTAAGTGTTTGTCTCTAAGTGAAAGCAAATCAGGGAATGTAACTTTTGGAAATGATGCACCAGGAAAAATAAAAGGTAAAGGAATGGTAAGTCTAAGTAATGGAAAAGGGAAAGGTTAGGATGTGTTGTTTGTAGATGGTCTGAAACATAATCTACTTAGTGTCAGTCAATTTTTTGACAGAGGATGTGAAGTTGTTTTCACTTCTAAAGATTGTAGAATACAATCCATGAATTCAGGACAGTTGATTGCAAAAGGCATAAGAACATAAAACAATGTTTATGCTTTGAAAGAAGAAAAATAAGAATGTCACTTAAACAAGTATGATGAAAGTTGGCCATGGAATAAGAGAATTGGACACCTAATATTTGATTATCTAATCAAACTTAGAAATAGTGGGGCAGTAAAAGATCTTCCAAAGATATCAAAGCCATATGATTTTGAATGTAAACCTTTCCAAATAGGAAAACTTACTTGGACACAATTTAAATCTAAGAAATTTTCATCAATAGAGAAACCTTTTCAGTTAGTACATATGGATTTATGTGGACCATCAAGGAAGGAAGGTACAAGAAAAGAAAATCATTTCATGTTGATTATTGATGATTATTCTAGACTCATGTGGGTTTCCTTTTTGAAATAAAAATCTGAAGCATTTGAAAAATTCAAAGTGTTTAAGGCTCTGACTGAGAATCAAATAGGAAAAAGATTGAAGGGAGTAAGGTCTGATAGAGGAGGACAATTTAGTTCAGGGGACTTCAAAGAGTTTTTTGATAAACATGGGATCAAAAGAGAGTATACTATTCCAAGGAATCCACAACAAAATGGAGTAGTTGAGAGGCAGAATATATCAGTTCAGCAGATGGCAAGATCAATGATGAATGAAACGAATATTGCTCAGACATATTGGGTAGAATCAATTCATATAGCTATACATATTCTTAACAAATCTCATCTCAGGCCACATAGTGACAAGACTCCTTATGAACTATGGTTGGGAAGACCTCCTTCAACCAAACATTTTAAAGTCTTTGGGAGTAAGTTTTATATCAAGAATAATGATGAAAATCTTGGAAAATATGATGATAGGGTTGATGAATGTATCTTCTAGAAGAGGAAGTATATATGGAGAAACCTAAAGTATTTTCACTGACAGATAATCCTGACTATGTATGTAAGTTGAAAAAGGCATTATACATACTGAAACAGGCACCACGAGCCTAGTATTATAGAATGGACAAATTTCTACAGGATAAAGGGTTCAAGAAAGGTATTGTTGATAGTAATCTATACATTAAGTATGAAGGTGATGATTTATTAGTTGTTTTGGTTTATGTAGATGACATTATTTTTGAATGTACTAATAACCCTTTTTTTCAATGGTTTTCTAATTCTATGCAAACTGAATTTGAGATGTACATGATTGGAGAACTGGCATATTTTCTTGGTTTTCAAATCAATCAGAGTATTGTAGGGTTATTTATCTCTCAAGAAAAGTATTTGAAAGAGATGTTGAAGAAGTTTTAGATCGAATATTCCTCTCCTATTAGTACACCTATGGTAGTTGGTTGCAATCTCAGTAAAGATGATATTTCACTTGATGTTGATCAAATAACATATCGATCAATGATAGGTAGTATTATGTACATCACAACATCTCATCCTGATATAATGAAATTTGTTGGAATGGTAGGTTGTTATCATTCTTTTCCTAAACAAATTCATTTAGCCACTGTCAAGAGGATATTCAAATATTTGAAGGGTACAATGACTTATGGTATTTGGTATCCTCGAAATAAGAATTTTCAATTAACTGCATATTCAGATGTTGATTGGGTAAATTGTTTGGATGAGAGAAAGAGCACCAGTGGAGGTGCATTATTCTTAGGTGATTCATTAGTTTCATGGCTTATTAAGAAGTAGGGATCTATTTCTTTGTAAACTATAGAGGTAGAGTACATTGCTTCTCCTACTTGTTGCACTCAAATATTATGGATGATACAAACTCTTGCATATTTGAAGGTAACTTATACTAATCCCATTCCACTTCACTATGATAACACCAGTGCCATTAGTGTCTCCAAAAATCATGTGCTTCATTCCAAGACTAAGAATATAACAATTAAATATCATTTTCTCAAAGAAAATGTTACAAACAAAGTTGTTCAGATGAATTGTATTTCTTCCAAAGAAAAGATAGCTGATATCTTTACTAAACCATTAGCAAAGACACCATTTGAATATATTCTTCAGAAGTTGGGGGTCATGTCTTCTTTTTTTTTCACCTTGTCAGGGGGAGTACTTATTGAATATCTGTTGTATTTTTGGTGAATATAGTTTTGGTTTTTCCATTCATATATGACAAAGGGAGTGTGTTTCCTTTTTCATCAATGTCAAAGGGGGAGAAAGAAAAGTACTATTGCAGAGTTGTTGTTGCAGAATTGCCAGAATGCATAAAGTTGCCATCAATGTCAAAGGGGGAGATTGTTGGTAGAGATCGTTGGCAAGTTGTTTGATGTGTTTCTAGTGTTCTCATTTATGTCAACTGCGAATGGAAGAGAGCGGTAAGGAATGTTGTGGGCCGTCGACTTGCAAAGAAGATATTTGGACCATCGATCAAAGGAATGTCATGGGCTGTTGATTCACGAAGAGATCTGGACCGTCGAATAGAGGAATGTCATGGGTCATTGATTAGAAGAGAGTGTAGTTCGAAAATCAAGAAACAAAAGAAAGGAGGTGATCTAACTTCCAACATAGTGAAATGCAAAGTCCTGAAGTGTGAAGAGGATATCTAGGATGTTGGATCATGAAAGACTGTGGATCGTTGATCTGACATGGAGTTCAGGAAAACAGAATTTGGAGAAAGGAGGAGAGCTAACTTGCGAAGTTCCTGAAACATGAAGCCTCGAAGTCCTTGGCCCCAAGTCATAGAAAGTGGTCACATCAATAGAGATTAAGGGATGGATCTAGCATCACTAGGATCTATTTTGGAGATCGGGAGTTGGGAGGGTCGGGGTGACTCACAGCAGAATAGCCAAAGCATGAATTCATGAAGCGCCTTTTTGTTTGGCGTGTGGTCATAGATAGTGCTCACTTGGAGAGGAATTTTTCCATCGATATGGAATGTTCCTGACTTGGCTAGTCTAGGAAATGTTGTTAATGTGTGTGTAGGATCAATCGTTTACAGCATATAAATGGTCATACAAATAATGAAGGTGACAAAGGAATGCAAAGTTTATATTATGATATCTCTACGGATTACAATAGGTTGAATGCAGCTGAATAAAATGACAACACTCGGCTAGATCCAGAATACAAATAAACAACAAAATATAATACCCGAAATATGTGAGCACTGCGGGATCAATGGATGCGCTAGAACTATGGAAGCTCGTATGGTAACTGCTAGAAGTCTGGAAAGTTCTCCCTGAGAGCTATACCTCTCAGAATGGCTTGGAAACTGTCCCAAATGATGTACCCTACCCTAGTCCTTAGTACTGGTAACTGTCGAACGCCTCTACTGGAGGGTTTGGACCCTAGATGGGTCCCCTTGGGGGAATGCACCCCTCTTTCTCTGCAAAAAAGTGTCCTAGTGATTCCAACATTGGAATTGAATGAGATGTGTCTCAAAATGACCATCTTAGTCTACTGGGAAATGGGTCAGAAGGTTTTCCCTGGATATGGCATGATGCTCGCTCGAGAACCCTGAATGTATCCGCCAAAAGTGTCGCACTCCCAAGTCTGGAAACTACACCCTAGATGATTTCTCCATTGGAATATGGAAACGAACCAAGAAAAATATGCACCTTTCCTTCCTCTCAAATGGGTTGGAGGGAAATCTCATAATTCTCCCTAGATGGGAAAAGTCGATCTCTAAACCTTCCAGAAGTTGTGCCCTCCCTCTGGATGAATGTGCCCTTGCTACTGAATACTGAGTAACTGTTGCTCAAGGATGATGGAAGACTTGTGTGATCTTTCTGGTGACTAGGGTGTGTCTCTCAACACCAAAATCAGCCAACTGGTGTCTTCCTCCTGGAATCCACTGAACTATCTCTCCTCAATGACAAGTCATAATCTACATAATTATGAATTAGGTCACTGACCCTTCCCTTATAGATTTCCAAAAACCTAAATATATGTTGAAACCCTAATTCACTATTGTCTTCCAAAACCCTAAATCACTATTGAAACCCTAATTCACTGTTAACTTCTAATTTTAGCTCATAATGACCTAAAAGGGCTTTTAACCCTCTTTAGCTCAATGTCACTTTCCGAATATAACACCTATGACTGGAGAGACCTCTAGTAACCCTATTTACCCCTTTTCTGGCCCTGGATATAGTCTAACGGGGTGGTTTAGACCATTAAGCCTCCTCTTTGGAGCTCCTATTTGGAAAGGGACATTATAGTCCTCCCTTTCCAAAATTGCTTGTCCTCAAGAAATACCAGTCGAGGGTGCTGCAACACCTACTCGCTCTCCCAAGTATCTTACTCTACTGGAAGCCCTCTCCATCAGATCAAACACTCTCTGATGAACCTGCTCCTCAGTTTCCACTCCTGAAACTCCAACACCTCCTCTGGAACTAGATACAATTATCCCTCCACATCCAATGGGGGAGGCTCCTCTAATGTGCTAATGAATTGTCCCACTGCCTTTTTGAGGCAAGATACGTGGAACACATTATGAATCTTGCTCCCCTATGGAAGCTGTAACTCATAAGAAACCTCACCTACTCGACACATGATTCTGTAAGGGACATAAAATTTGGTCTTGAGCTTCTCTGCCCCACTCTTCTTTAGATACGACTGTCTATAAGTTTGGAGTCTCAAGAAAACCAAATTCCCAACCTCAAATTTGTGCTCTATCCTGTGCCTATCCACACTCATCTTCTGTCGGTTCTGTGTCATCTACAGGTTCTCTTTCAGCAACTTGAGAACCTCCTGACTCTCTATGATCCAATCCTTTGCCTTGGAAGCTCTTCTCTCCCCGAAAGCCAAGTCTACCAAAGTGGGAACATCATATCCGTATAATTCTCAGAAGGGTGTCATACTAATGGACATGTGGAAAGTGGTGTTGTAGCAATTCTCTCCTAGATATAGCCACTTAATCCATGTTCTCTGTTGTCCACCTACATAGTTCCTTAAATATCCTTCAATCCACTTGTTTATAATCTCGGTCTTCCCATCTATCTAAGGGTGATAGCTGGTGCTGGGTGTCAGCTCTATCCCCACCAACCGAAATAACGCTCTCCATAATTTCCCCATGAACCAACTATCCCTGTCACTGATGATGTTCCTCGACAACTCATGAAGTCTGAATACCTCCCTAAAGAATATCTCAACTACCTGAACTATGATTTACTCTGTTATTATGGCATAAAAGTGAGCAAAATTGGTCAATCTGTCGACCACTACATAGATGCATTCCTTACCCTAGACCTTGGGTTGGCCTGTGATGAAGTCCATCGATATACTCTCCCATTTCTGCTCTGAAATGGGGAGTGGTTGAAGTAGCCCTGCTGGAAGAGCATGCTCTGACATGTTCTTCTAGCAAGTCACACACTCACTGATGTGTCTCATCATGTCCTGTTTGAGGCCCTTCCATGAGAACCTCTCCCTAATCTGTCTGTAGGTTTTGAAGAACCCCTGATGGCTTGCTAGTGGTGAATCATGAATTGTTATGAGGATCTTCTTCTTGAGCCACGAACCTGGCACCAAGTAGACTCTATCCTTGTAGAATATGACATCGTCAATGACCCTATACCCGTCATCCTGTATCTGTCCATCCATCACCTCACAAGCAAAATTGTTCTTGGAATATTCCACTAATAAGTGGGATTTCCAATATGCTAAAATCTCCATCAAAGAATAGGCCACAGGTCTCCTCGATAATGCATCAGCCACAATGTTATTCTTCCCCTTGACATACTCTATGTCGAAGTTGAATGCCTGTACCTTCATCACGCATTTCTATTGGCACTCACTGAGGTCCTTCTACTCAAGGAAATACTTCAAGCTGTTGTGATCCGTCTTGACCATGAATTTGTTGCCCACCAAATATTGTCTGAATTTGGTCAAGGCATACATGATTGCCAACATCTCCTTGTCATAAATGGAGTACAACCTCTCGGAATTACTGAGCTTCCTACTCTCGAATACAATGGGGTGTCCTCCCTGCATCAAAACTACCCCGATACCTGTTGGTCACTATAATTTCTTATTAATTAAAGCAATCAAATGTTACATAAATTGTCAACCCAAGGAAGTCTGTTTATTTCAAAGGCAATCACACACTGTATATGCTCATTCTCAAAAACAATTCAAAGTTGTAGTAAAATTAAACTAATCACACCTTGCTTTGAATAGACTAAAGTTCTTCTTTGAATTATAGTAAAATAAATCTATCTATTGCAAAGTTTAAGATCCAAAAGGAAAATAATTATCAGAAGAATCATGGACTACATTAAGAAACAACAACCTAGGAAAAAGGAACCCTTCTGTACACTACAAACAAGACTAACTATTTTGTAACAGGGAACATGACCCTATTCCCCAGAGTAGGAATCTTCAACACCTATCTCTAACTATCACACTTTCATAAACTCATTCTACAAACAAAATTACCAATCGAAATGATTAACAATTACCTAGGAATGAATTGTATGAAAACGATGTAACAATCAGTGGAAACAAAGTTTTAGCAAAACAAAGTTTTAACAAGGTATGAATAAAAACAATACTAACACACTACAGAAACTAATGGGTGAATCTTGTGAAGAAGGTGGGCCCTCTCCTTCTCACAAGATTCCCCAGAAATGAAAGGAACTAAGAAGAAATGCTCAGAATGATCTTTTATTCATTTGTCAAATGTGACAAGTTACAATATCCAAATTGAACACGCTCCTTCTCTGTAATTCCATTCTATATAAGGCTTCTTTAATCTCCCCCCTAATGTTGATTTCTCCCCTATTTAAAGAGGAGAATCCTCTTAATACAATTAAGCATAAAATTACATGTGTACATACAAATCCTATTCTTAGTCTGATCTGATCTTCTATGCTGGAATAGGATATTCTAATCTTTCGTAGAAAAATGTTGTTACAATGGTTGTAATGGTGTTGGCTTAGGTACATCTATTGTGGCTGGTGTAACATCTCCTTTATTTATCTTTTCTTGTTACTGCTGTATGGAAATATTGTTTCAGCACCACAAATCACAGATTGTTTCAGCAACGGGATTTGCGTATTGTTTGACTGTTTCAACAACATGGTCTTCAAGAAACAATGATGGTTGTAATGGTGTTGGATTAAGGTATAGTTTTTGTAGCCAATGTAACAGCTCCTTGTCTTTTCTTGTTACTGTTGTATGTGAAATGTTGTTTCAGCATTGCAAATCACAGACTATTTCAGCAATGGGATTTGCATACTGTTTGACTGTTTCAACAACATGGTCTTCAAGTAGCAACAATATATTGTCTGTAGTCTTCAAACTATTTTAGAAACTATATATTTCTAATTAATGGCTAAGTATGAGAATAATGTAAAATTACATGTAAAACAATTTAAACATATAGCAAAGAGAAGAAACATTATATACCTTTGGAAAAATAGATTAAGGTGATAATGTAGGCTTAAATATGAGTGGGAAAAGGATGTAATGATAGAAAAAGTATGAGAAAAAAGGTACATTATAGGGTCCTAACATCCCCCCCAAGTAAAAAGGTTGCATGTCCTTAGGCAACTTCAATCTGAATCAAAATCCGGATATCGACTCTAGGCGTACAAATTACTTAAGTAGTAGTTGTAGAAGCTACTGTCTGTTGGGGCTCTGAATCATTGAACATATTGTAGTCTTTGCCAGGCTGCTGCTTCAACCTTCTTGGGAAACTTATGATGAACTTGATACTTCTCTTCTGGCATCCATAGAATGGGAAAATGGAATTGATAACCTATCCAATTTTCTGTGCATTGTTGGACACATTTTATGTAACTAGGTACCTGGAAGATTGTTGTCTCAAGATTGGTAGGACTAAAGAGATTGTGCTCCTATATTTTCTCAGAAGATTGTTGCCAAAACATGTTATTTTCTTTTAGGGAAGTAGTCTCTGTGGATTTAATAAACTGTTGACAGTCCTGAAGTATTGTTGCCTGTAGTTGCCGTATATATTGAGTCATCCCCGGTTTCTTAAAAAATTGATAATATTTTGCAACAAAGGTGGCAGCGTTCTGTGGTTTTGGCCGTATCTAGAGGATATGGTTATCTTCATTATGCTTAGCAGCTAGAAAATCATTCTGCCATGTAATCTGGTTGGTAAGGAAGGAGGCGAGTGCCCAAATCTGGATGTCACCAACAAGAGGATTAAGATTAAGCTGTCTGTTCTTAGGAATGGCTTCATTATGAAGATATACCTCATATAGTAGATGTTGATCAATAGTAGAGGCTTCTGCAAAAGTTTGAACAAAATCTTCTGTTTTGAACAATGCATAGGGTCTTCCTTCTTTGATTGATTTTATTTGAAAGAATGCAAGTCGTTCTATAAGGAAAAGAGAGTAATTTGAGGATGGTTTCCTAGCATCAAACATCAGGAGTAATTTGATTTTTAACTCCTCATTCTACTTCTTATGGGCACAAGATTCTTTGCGTTTTTTCTCCAAAGCTTCCCAGTTTGAATATATGCGGTTCAGCCAAAGTAGTCTGTGCTCATGCAAACTTTTGTCCTGTGTAATAGCAGACTCCTTTTTCCATTTGTTCATTATTACCTGCTCATTCCATGGTTAAGTTTTTGTTTCATCATCACAAGTGGTAGGCTGAGGTAGGGTTTGAGTGGCTTGTTCCACAAAAGTAGGGGTACTGAGCTTGCCAGGAGGGGTAGATTCATCAATGGGCAGAGTTTGTGTTTCATCATCGCAAGTGGTAGGCTGAAGTAGAGTCTGAGTGGCTTATTCCACAAAAGTAGGGGTATTGATCTTGTCAGGAGGGGCAGATTCATCAATAGGCAGAGTTTGAAAAACTTTACTAATGAAAACAAGAGCTTTGGATTTAACAGTTGTTGTAGGTCGGGGTTCCTATATATTAGCTTTGCTTTTTGGAATTGAAGGTCCTACTGGTTCTTGTGTAACAGTAGGGTGTTCCTCTTTTTCAATTGCAAAAGTCATAGGTGCAGGGGAAGCTCTAGGCATTGGGATTTGAACCACTTTCTAGCCTGCTTGATTATAAATATCCCCACATTGGCTACACATGTACTATCTATACTGATCATCTTTTGTGTTTTTCTTTGCCATGGCCACTACGTGAGATAAGGTATACAAATTAAGTTCCCTGTCATAGGATTCCTTTTCCATTACCATATCTTGCTTGTAAGCTTCCAGCTATGATCTTAGAAACTCATTCTCTTGTAAGAGAGAAGCCATTGTTGGTTCTGGTTGTTGATCTGTCATCGATGTTTCAAGAGGGGTGACTAGTTTTTGTGTAATGGTCACAACCTCAGTAGCTGGTTCTTGTGGAGAGACTATAAAATCAATAGCTAATTCTTATGTTTCAGCTACTTGGTGTAAAGAAAATAGTGTTACAGCACCCTGGGCATGTGATTCTTGAATTTCAGGAAGAAAGTCAACAACTGGTTCTTGTGTTTCAGCTATAGTTGGTTCTTGTGTAACAACTATAACTAGTTCTTGTGTTTCAAATACTGAATGAGTAGATGGTTCTTGTGTGACAGCTACTGAATGAGTAGCTAGTTCTTGTGTGACAACTACTGTTGCAACACCTTGGGCATTTGATTCTTGTATTTCATGAATGAATTCAATAGTTGGTTCTTGTGTTTCAGCTGTAGCTGGTTCTTGTGTAATAGCTATAGCTGGTTCTTGTGTTTCAACTACTGAATGAGTAGCTAGTTCTTGTGTGACAGCTACTGAATGAGTAGCTGGTTCTTGTGTGATAGCTACTTGATGTAAAGAAAATGATGTTGTGTCACCTTGGGCCTCTGGTTCTTATGTTTCAGTGCCTGCGGGTTGAATAGGTAAAAAATCTGGGATTTGGGAGGGTGGAGGTGTATGGGTCTTTAGCAAAATGGATTGGGGGTTTACGGTAGTGGCAATATTTGTTGCTTTGGTTGAAGCCCTTGTTCATTTTTTAGGTAAAAAAGGAAGCAAAAGTAGTAGTTTGCTTCTTTCTTTTGTGAGTGGGTTTTTCCTCAGTGATGGGGCAGGGAGGGTTATTAAGTTTATCTGCTTCAAAATCATCACTAAGGATATGAACAGTAGGAGTAGATGATTCTGGTAAATTGTGGGATGGACTTGGTATGGTAGGAGGGTTAATTGGATATGTAGGTGGATTAATAGGTATTTTTGAAGGGTCAGGAAGGTTTTTTGGTTGCTCTTCATGAGGATTTTCAGGCTGTTCAGCTGCTTCCTGAGGGTTTATGCGTGGATTGTTTAGGAGAAGGTTTTGTTGGGAAAAACCCTTTTGGATGAGTATTTGAATGAGACGGTGATGAGTGAGGGAAAGGATGGGATTTTTATCCTGTTTAAAATAATGCGACATATTTCTAAGACATCTGAGCAGATAGTAAGGAATATTCACTAGTCTAGCATGTCGTAAATGAGATAACAAGACAAAGTCATGCTGGTAAACTACCTGGTATCGGCCTTCACAGGTAAGATACTACTTGAAATCCTCTGCAACTTTAGGCCAAGGAGGCATCAACGAGCTAAGTCTAACACCCTGGGCTTTAGGCTCAACTTGTTCTCCTGGCAAGAGAAAATCCTGCTGGGCATTAAAAATAATGTGTTTGCGGCTGAACCAGTGAATGCCAGTGATGGGAAGACCCAAAACCTGTGCTATATCATCCTCTATGACTGGAATCCCAACCCCTTGAATAATAGAATGGTCTTGTTGAAGATTTCGAGCAAATTGAAGAACCTGCTATTGATCAAATCCCTGAAGCCTCTAAAAATAACCCAACCAGCCTGCCTGTTGAAAGATTTGATAGAATTCTGGATACAATTCTAGGAGGGTTGTCGTGGAGGGTTCGTATCGTATAATAGGACCTCCCATAGCTATTCATCTCAGTAGAATGCACAGTCAGAGAGTCAAGTAACTACACCTGAACAGAGTAAGTTTTGTGGATGAAGGTATGTAAATGATGGTGAAAGGATGAGATAATGGATAAAAAGAAGTGACGGTAGTCAGTTCATGTGAAATGATGGCATAAAGTTNGTGACTTTAAGTGAATGGTAATAATGAATCAGGATCTTCTCATTAGCCATAGTTCAATTGTATTTACATATAAAGTTTACATACCTCATCTTTACCTTTGATTCGTACTTCAAAAAATATAGTGCCTATTCATAATAGATCTGCAGTAACCATGGGAGAGACTTTGGATTTCTGAGAGAAATGGCATCAAGATTTTGTTTAATCATGGGAGAAGGTAGTGAAAGGACAGAATGTAGTATGAAAAATAGGAGAAGTGAGAGCGAAAGAGATGAAGAAGATGTTTTTATGACAGGAAATGCTGAAAAAGTGGTGTTTCAGCAATAGGAAAAGAATGGAAAAATGTTTGTTGAAGAGTGATGTTTTAACAATGGAAAGTATGGCTAAAGAAATGGTGTTTTAGTAGCAGGAAAAATGAGGAAAATGTTGTTGAAGAGTGGTGTTTCAACAATGGAAAAATTTTGCTAAAGAGTGGTGTTTCAGCAATGGGAAAAATGGGGAAAATGTTGTTGAAGAGTGGTGTTTCAGCAATGGGAAAAATGGGGAAAATGTTGTTGAAGAGTGGTGTTTCAACAATGGGAAAATGAGAAAAAATGTTGCTAAAGAGTGGTGTTTTAGCAATGGGAAAAATGGGGAAAATGTTGCTGAAGAGTGGTGTTTCAGCAATGGGAAAAATGGGAAAAATGTTGTTGAAGAGTGGTGTTTCAGCAATGGGAAAATGAGGAAAAATGTTGCTGAAGAGTGGTGTTTCAGCAATGGGAAAAATGTGGAAAATGTTGCTAAAGAGTGGTGTTTCAACAATGGGAAAAATGGGGAAAATGAAATGGAAAGAAAAGAAAATAAAAGGGGATGAATGATGGGGATGTTGAATGGGAAATGAAGATGAATGGATTGGAGAAAGAGGGAGAAATATTTCACAAAATGAAGCTTGGATCTGCTTGTAGTACGATTGTCCTTTCTTGGTAGGCCTTTTTATGGATCGATAATCTGCAAAAGAATCAATTGTAACATGCCATTCCTTGACAGGGATTATTAGTAAAACAAATTTAATCTAATACTAAAGATTAAAGTTCAGAAAAATTAAATGCAATGAGGGGCAGGAGGCTTCTCTAAAAAGAGATAATGTGAATCTGCCACACATGTGGCCTTAAAATATTCTTTGGAAATGGGGCGCTGGTACAAACGAAGCCGATGACCATTCACTAATAACAGTGTTTTAGAGTCATCAATTGTTAGGAGCCTTACTGTTCCATTGGGGAAAACAATATCCACTTTGTAAGGTCCTAGCCATCTTGTATGTAGTTTCCCTTGAAATTCTTTAAACCGCGAATCATACAATAAAGTCCAATTACCTTTTTGGAATTGCTTATGCTTGATGATTTTATCATGCCATTTTGTTCTTTGTTGTTGAATCATAGTTGTCTGGTGAATGGCATCTAATCTTTTTCCATCCAATTCATTAAACTACTGCAACCTGGTTGTTTGTGCATCAGTCAAATCAAGGTTAACAACTAAAGCAGTCCTTAAGGTTTTGATTTCAAATTCCACAGGAAAGACACCACTTTTTCCATAAACTAATTCATAGGGGGAGAATCCTGTAGTATTTCTACAGGTAGTTTTGTAAGCCCATAATGCTTCAGAGAGCCTTTGAGACCAATCCTTTCGGTTTTCCTTCACTGTTTTTGTGAGAATGGCTTCTATTACTTTGTTTGTGCTTTCCACCTGTCCATTGGCTTGGGGGTGGTATGGTGTAGTCATTATATGATGAATATGATATTTTTGAAGGGTGGCTTTAAAACCATGAGAAGTGAAAGGA
>SNQJ01S0046262.1:20824-35937 GCA_010110895.2 Picea sitchensis
CTGGGCTTCCCTCCCATAGCAGACAAACTCATCAATCCCCTGCTGTGGTGCGCTTTTGCTGCACCCGTGATCGTACTGGAGCTCAAAATATACGGCCAGTGGTTTTCTGGAGGTGAGAGGATGTTGTCCAAGGTTTCCAATCCGTCCACATATCAATCTATTGTCGGAAATTTTGTGGGCGCCATTCTAGCAGCAAGAGTGGGATGGAAGGAGCCCGCGAATTTCTTGTTTGCTGTAGGATTTGCCCATTACACAGTTCTATTTGTGACATTATATCAGAGATTGTCCACCAATGTAGCAGTGCCCAGAGGCCATCATCCCACATTCTTCCTGTTTCTTGCAGCTCCGAGCACAGCTTGTGTAGCATGGGAGGCCATCTCTGGTACTTTCGGCATTGGCTCAAAAATGCTATATTTCCTTTCTCTCTTTCTCTTTGCATCTATGGTGAGTCCTTAACCACTTATTGCAGCTGGCATCCTGAATTTCATGCCGACGGAGTACTCATTGATGTTGTTTGTTTTGTTTAAACAGGTTGTCCGACTAAGTTTCTTTTCGGGATCCAGGTAAACTCTACGTACATTTCGTCTTAGGTTTAATTTTCGTGGAGGCTCTTCTGTTCTCCGGAGTCCGCTGGGCCGGATTTTTGTATCTTTCTCGTTTGAATATTCCCTTTTCAATTGAACAGATTTTCCGTAGCATGGTGGGCATACGCCTTACCAGTGACTGCCGTGGCAATTGCTTCGATCAGATACTCGGATGAAGTGCAAAGTTTTGTAGCCAAAATAATGGCCATTGTTTTCTCCGTTATCTGTGGCTGTTATAGGCCTTCTTGTCACAGCAAGTCACAGCAACTGTTGTACACTATTTCCTTTATGGACACGGAGTCACTCCTCTTCGGCCATGCATCAATTCAGCCTCCAAGAAGAGGAAGATATTACAAGTCACTTGTCTGCCATTGGATGTTCCCGTTTCCAAATTCTTTGTTCAAAACTCCAACTCTAATATCTGCTCGAATTCAACAGACATGTTTTATCTTGTACCAGACCCACCAGCTAATTTTCAGTGATACTCATTCCTATATTATACAGGAGCATGAGTAGGATAAGGAGCAAACAGATTCACATTTTTTTTTAAGAAAAAAAATGGATATGATTTCGACCAGATTTTTAGTCTGAGATTATCATGGATCAAAGTTTTATAAATTTTAAGATTTTATTCAGAGTTTTGTTCCATTTTAAACTAATCCAAATACTAAAAAAATCCATCAAACTTTTAGAGAAAAATTACTCCAAGTTAATCCACTCCCATTATAAAAAAAACAGTCCTAAAATTTCCCTGCTGAGACAGAAGCCTTGCCCTGACTAAAATAGTGAAGGTAGCTACCCACATTTATTTTATTCATTGTTTAAAATGCAAGACAAAATGAATAGACTCGATTTCAGCAAATAGCCTTCGTACAAATCTCCCAACTGTATAGGTTAAATTAGGTTAAATCTGTTGGCTGTCAGTCTTGAATATTCCTCACAGCATATAATTTAAAGTAACAAATGGGCAATCACTTTACAAGGAAATATCAGGCCTGCAATATTCCTATCACAGTACAACAGACGGTAAAACACTTAGTAGTATATGTATTAATTTAAATATATTATACAATCAAACAATTGGTATTGTTTAAATGTTTTAGGTTTGGTATTGTTTAAATGTTTTAGGTTTTGGTTTTTTTTTTTTTTTTTTTCCTGAAATTCTGATACATAAATATGTATGATGTTATAATTTTTTATAGTTTAAATTGTATATATGAATTTAGAAATAGATTTAGCATGTTAAAAAATCTTCTGAACATTTAAACTATATAGAATTAATCACTCAAATCTGCAGATCTAACAAATTTTTAAGGGATTTTGAACAAAATTAAACAGTTAAACTACAGTCAAATGAATTAGAGTTGAAATAAAAACTTAGAATAAAGAAAAACACCAAATAATTTACATAGAATTTCTGAAATAAAATCCTTCAAACTTTTGGATATCATTGAATGTTAATGCATAAATATAATTTTATATTTTTAATACAAACAATTCATTTTGTCTGGAATGCATTAAATTGGATCAAAAATCAACTAAACCCTAGGATAACGAGGCATTGTTTAAATGTTTGAGGATTCAATCTATTTTGATTTTGTATTTTTCCTTTTTATATAGTGATTTGATTCATTTTATTTAAATTTTCAAATATCTAAACAATATTTAATTAAATGTAAATCTTCAAATATTTAAACAATATTTGTAAGTAATCTAGTGGAAAACCTTTCATCAATCAGTAGAGAAAAATCTATCATTAATCAGTAGTGGGGACAATCATCATTGGTTGTAATGAATTAATGCAAGTTGATTCATTATGGAAAACCAATCAAACTGTTAGTCCAGCACTTGAACAACTAGTCCCTCCCCAAGGAAGCAGACTTTCACTTTTGTCAAATATCTCTGGGTTTTAAGCCTTTAACCTGTCTCCTTCTGTTATGTCTAGTCAAAAAAAAACAAAACCTTATTCCAATAGAAAAAAGAATTTTAAATTATAAATATTATATGATCTAAATTTAAAATTGAATATTTTTATTTATACTTGTAAAATTGTAAAACCATAAAAGCAAATACAAAAAATCTACATCATATTTTCATTTTTTATGTTTTTTCCTTTACTTATAAGATGTAATAATTTAATAATCCAACGGATGTTTTGAAGTTTCATTTTCAATGCCCATTAGAGAGTCCATTAAAGCAGGCCCGAATCCGATCACGCTCCTGAGAAGACTGACCTATCACTCAACTTTCCATGACGTGGTCCACAGTTCTGAGACCAGTGTGGCTCTAAATATTCTTATCACCAGTCCTAAAAAGTTACAGAATTTAGAAACGTAAAATTATATAGTTGAAGTGCATTGGACAGAAACGTCTTAGGACTGTAAAAGGAACGTTTGCCGGCTGCTTGCAAGAGCTTACCAAAGTAGCATCTTTTTTGGGGGAATTTTTTTTTTCGAATTTCTTTCACTTCATTCGTTTTTATGGAATTTTCATTTCCACTTAGTTGAAATTTAAGATTTCTCTTCTTGTAGTATTATATTATATTGGGGTGATTAGCAATAACCAACTTCTTGTTCAGTATTCAATGCTAAGGATGTTGGTATATACACTATTAGATCATTTTGGTATCTAAATGGACATATATCTAAAAATGTATATACCATCACCTGCAATAGTCACTAAACCTTTCAAGGATACTTTAAAATTCTGAATAGCTTTATAATGAAAGGCTTTGTCTAGTTGTTCTAAGAAATGACTTTTTTCACTAGATATAAATTTACACGAATAAATATCAAAAATAGTAATTGAAAGTTGGACATCCTCCTTTTTCATGAATAATATTGTCCATAATTATCAGAGAATGCAATAAAGAAGGCGGTACTACAAAGACATGCAGCTAAATCTTGAATCAAACTTGAAAGAGACTTGAAAGAAGTCAAAACAGAATGAAACTTGAAAGAAACTCGGAAGAAGTCAAAACAGAAAGAAGTCAGCAATCAAGAGGAAATTAGAAAAAAACTTGTGACACCTTGTAGAAGACAATAAGGATGCAGACGGAAGCATGGACTCTCTTGCTGATTTTTCATAAGCTAGCTTAAGCATGAAGTTCAGTCCATTTTTAGCATTTCACTTAACCATAAACAATAATGTTGCAGCAAACAAGATCACAAGAAGAAACACCATGCACAAGAACACAAGAAGTATCCTCAGAAACCCTTCTCAATAAGGAAAGAAAACCCAGCCAAATCCTTTGCTATATTCTTCAAGAGAAACACCTTCACCACCAATAAGACCTAGCACACAAGAGGGTGCTCAAACCCTAGAATACTAGCACCCAAGAGAGGTGTGCACTTTTCCCAAGAAGGTGTACTTGCTGAAATTTCCAAACACCCACAAAATATATGATTTCACAATGGCCGACCTCACTAGCTTATAATATAATTAATATTGACCAGATTAATTATCTTTTACATTTATTACTAATCACATTAAGGTGGGGCCGACCTGTACCCTTTACATTAAAATTAGGGTTACAGGAAGGTCTGACTCTTGAACAATATAGAAAGGGATCTGATACACCCACTAGTGCTCATCCACTGGGGGCACATCCATATGGATTTCCATATCTCTTGTTCATTGCATTACACAGAAGAACCAGTTCTTCACATGTTCACATGTGCTCGTCCACATGCACGTCCACTCTACATATCTTCTTTCCTAGTGCCTCACACAGGAGAATCATTTGGAATTTCTCATCAACTCTGCTACTAGAGGAGGCTAATACATCATCTTCATTTATGCTCACATGACGATGCACCCAACACTTTGGGATTTCTGACATTCACCTTGTGCTCAGCCATAGGCACGTCTAACTCAACAGATCGCCTTTCCCACTGGATAATCATGCAGGTTCTTCTCAGCACCTCTGAATGGAGGTCATCTCACATTCCGACTTTGTCTCCGGGTGGGAACCAGTACCCTTCTTAGGGGGCTTTCTCCCAGGTTTGTAAACTGAGAGACTGCATTCAATGATCCACATCTCAGGGTTTTGAGAAAGACTCACATAGCTTCAATGATCCACATCTCACAGGTTTTTAAGTTGGAGAATGTTTCACATAGTTGCAATCATCAACACTCCCTCTCAGCTAGGGAGGCATTCTTCATCATGCCAAGTCTCACACAGATGTACTCTAAAATTTTTCTTGGCTGGATTCATCAATACTCCCTCTCAACTAGGGAGGCACTCTTCACCAAGTTAGTTTGGTGAAGATGTATGCAATCTGCTCATGTGTAGAAAGGTACTGCATGTGTACAATTTTTCTTCTACATCATATCTCTGATATAAGAATATTTCATCTCATCGTGTTTCGATCCATCAGGAAACAATGGGTTCTCAAGGAGATTTATACATGGCTCTTGGTTATCATCATAGGGTCCATCTCATGATCAATTAAATATGTCAGAAGATTGTGAATCCATATTTCTTCGCACACTCAATGGTACATATTTTTCTTCTGTGGTTTTCAAGACCACGGAGATTTTGTTTCCTACAGCATCAGGAAACTATGGAAAACTTCATGTTAAAACATCAAATGGATGTGCTCTTCAAGTCCACTGTGCTTTCTTCTCAATCTAAATCAGTGTATCCTGCAAACTTAAGTTCACACTAGAGGCATATCTCATGCCATATCCAACTGTGCCTCGTATATATATCTTAATACATGTTCTGATGTTGTCTAGTGAGTCTGTCTCAGTTGACTCATGAAATGACTAAGCACATTCACTGCATGGCATGAATCAAGTCTGGTGTTAACCAAATACATCAGTGATCGAATCAGTTGTGGATCAGTCTCATTTGAATCATCATCATTCTTATTTAAATCCATCATGGTGGATTTTTCATTCTGTCATACTTGCAATTCTTTAATATTTTCACTATCTATTTTCCTTGACTCAGGAAAATCTCATCGGTCCTCTGTCATAATTCTTTTGCCAAGTGGTGGATCATACTCAGATTCTTCATCTCGAATTTAGAATTCAAGGATTACTTGTATCCAACAACAAGGCTTTATGAATAAGTCATCAAAATCAGGCTCTCGTCACCAACAGTGTAATGATATAGGTTTGGATCAGCAACACTCTTGTTGAAATCCAAACTCATCAAGAATTTATCTATCTGATATAGTTTCCAATTAATGGATGGTAGTATGGATGGAAGTGTATCGGGTTTACTGGATCAAGTGTCTCATTATAGACAACTCCCTCTGTTTTGTGAGAAACCTTTGGCTAAATATTTTGTTTTGTATTTCTCGACACTTCCATCAGCTGCATGCTTGATCTTATAGATCCACTTGGAAGTTACCACAAACTTCCATTCTGGTCCCTGAATAATATCTTATGCATCATTCTTTAAGATATATTGGTATTCTTCTGTTATGGAATCCTTCCATCCATGTTCTCTTGTTTCTTTCTTGGGATGTGCCTTGAGAGGCTTGTATGTTTCTCTACCTCTTGCAAAGTGAGTCTAGGTAGGACTTTTATGCTATACTGCAATATCTCTGAACATATCAACTGGAGCAACTGGATCAACTGGAATAATATTTGTCTCCCTCTGAACTTCTAAAGGGGGAGAAGGTATTGTCTTACTATTAATCTCCATATGAGATTATCTGGATCTTTGAAAGACTATCTCTTCTTCAAGGACAATGTCTCTACTTGTCTCAATATTTCTCTAACCAGGGGTGTCAATCTGGAATGTATTTAAATATTCATTGTATCCTTTCTTTCTAAAGGATCTAGCTTGAACTTCTTCCCTTTTTGTACATGAAAATTAAATGGGCACCCAAATAACCTAAAGTGTTCAATCTCAGGCTTCATTCCGATGAAGACTTCTTCAAGAGTTATGTTTTTCAAAGTTTGGTGAAGACTCTTGTTCTAAACATATACTGTGTCATGCATGTTTTATGCCTATAGAATCATAGAATGATTTTGATCATGTGTTATTTCTTTGGTTTCCCCGATGATGGTTCTATTCTTCCTCATTCTCAAATAGTTTTGACTCCATCTGATTCAAGTGGCTCCCTCTGAAGGATAAACATCTTCCTTTGATCTTAACCTATATGGAACAAGAAAACAAGAGGAACCAAAACAAGAATATCTCCTAAAGGAGAATAATGAGTGCATCCCTAGAATCAAAACAATTTAAGGAGTGTTGTCATAGCTACAACACCTACTTGTAATGTAGAAAACTTTATAAATATAGGTTAGAGGAATGAAAATTACAATAATCAAACCCTGAGTCCTTACTTCTAGTGTGTTGTTCCTTTGAATGCACTGAGATCCCTTTGCATCCAAGACTTCAGCAAAAGGTTCCTTCGTCCTGCAATTACCCTCATGATAATGATACAAATAATATATATACAAGTGCATACCAAAGGGTGCTAATATGATTTCTCCAATGGCACATGGTTGATCTTTGTCCTCTAACATCTTCATGAAGGAGGTATGTCATAGTGACACCTTTTTTTATCACCCATAATAAGTTTTCCTTTGAAGTCTTGTCTTCCAGGAACTGAGCTTTCTTGAATCATCAAGATTTCCTCCCATTATGATTTTGCTCATTTTTGGATTCTTCACAAACCCTTGTCAACTTGGCTAGTAAACCTAATGGCTAGGCTAGGCTAGCACTTTTAGGTTTACTTGGACTTATGACTGCCAAAAATAATCCTTTGAAAGATAAGAGAACATTGGTGAGTTGAAGAGCTCCTTCAAGGAATTTCAAAAACCCCAATTCTGAAGTTTCTGCAGAAATTAGCGAAACCCTAGAAACCCTAGGGCCAAAAATTCAGAATGCTCGAAAATGCAATTTGAAGCTTGTTGGAGGTACGTTGAAGGAGGTCTTACACTCCTATGGTAATTTTAGCCCCAACATCCAAGTTCCAAGTTTTGAAACACTCAAAAGAAGAGGGTTGTAGGGATTTTCTGGAAACCCTAGGAGGGTCGTACGATTCTGCAGAAGAAGAGGGATGGCTGGTAAAATCTTGTAGCTTATGCATTGGGTTCTTCAAGACCTATGCTCTGATACCATGTTAATTTTTCATAAGCTAGGTTAAGAATGAAGTTCATTCCATTTTTAGCATTTTACTTAACCATAAACAATAATGTTGCAACAACCAAGATCACAAGAAGAAACACCATGCACAAGAACACAAGAAGTATCATGGGAAACCCTTCTCAACAAGGGAAGAAAACCCAGCCAAATCCTTTAATATATTATTCAAGAGAGATACGTTCACCACCAATAAGACCTAGCACACAAGAGGGTGCCCAAACCTGAGAAGACTAGCGTCCAAGAAAGGTGTGCACTTTTCCCAAGAAGGTGTACTTGCTGAAATTTCCAAACACACACAAAAGATATGATTTCACAATGGGGAATCTACCTTTAATTGTACTAAATTGAACCAGTCAACAGAAGTGTCTATTGGCACAATAGGGCCGACCTCACTAGCTTATAATATAATTAATATTAACCAGATTAATTATCTTTTACATTTATTACTAATCACATTAAGGTGGGGCCGACATGTACCCTTTGTTGATGATTAAAATTGTTAACGAAGTTTTGCCCGCAAAGTGTTGCTAAAAGCCTATTATTATAAAAAAACTAAATAATACTACTAGGTGGGGCCCCCTTGAACTATTGAGGATCAAATTTGTTCATTTTTTATGTTGTGATGATATGAGACACGCCTTACTATTGGTTATGATTTGAGCTTATGAAGTGTTGATTCCGGATGTTACTATAGCCTATGATATTCATTAATATCATTGCTATATGTTCTTATCACACCTACACAATAAACATGTTACTGAAATTACATGAAGGATATTTTTGTGAAAGGAAAAAATACTATAACAAATACAAAGAGAACTGATCTAACTCTGCAATTTTACTATATTACATGCAAAAAATTGGAAAGAAATGAGAAACAATTGCAAAGGGGAAAGAATTTAAAGTTGTCCTATTCACTATACTACATGCATGAAAGACTTAAAAATTATTGTTAAATCTTAGCTAACAAGTAATTGGTTATGCAATTGTGATTGAATTATATGTTTAATATGCATATGGTATGAAATATTGGTGGCGCATTTGGCAAGGTGATAGTGCTAATGGTTATGCAATGATTGATTGACTTATGTGGTCGATATACATATGGTATATTTGGATAGATTGAATGTTGGTGGCTCATTTGACAAGGTAATGGGCATTAATGGTTATGCGATTTTGTTTGAGTTATATAATTAGGAATTGGATATATGATGTGGAGAGCACATTTGCCAAGTAATATGTGCAGATTCCAACACAGAGTTAAATTAATGGTGTTAATTAAGAGCTATTTGGCATGTATTGATGAGTAAATGAATTGTGGGTGGAGGTGACATGCATTTACTGCACGTCACCTTTACCCCTCCCGTTAGTCGCCACCCTAGTCGATCTATTGTTTGATTCTGTTGCTGTTGTTATGCTCCGAATTTTTAGTAGGGAGGAACCGCTCGACCAACTCTCGTTTTAAGGAATTCGATTACAGGTATGTCTTTTCTTGTCCATTCATGACTCTACTCTGGTTATGAAATGATTATTGGCTCAGGTGTATTGGTTTGTGTTTTCCTAAGGGTTGCAACTATGTGAAATTTGGGTTCTTGGAATGAAGAGTGGATGGTTCTTCCTGTAATAATTTTGAGTTCATAGAGGTTAATGGTATTCCTAGGTGATAGCTCTATGTTATCATTTTTGGTTTAGTTGGAGGGTTTTTGTTTAGTCTTGGGTGGATAGCTATCTTCACACATTGTCACTAAATCCATTATTTGGCTTCATGGGTTTAATGGTCGAAGGTTTTTTGCGTCACTATGTTTTGTTCTCTTTGGCATTGGTTGATTTCACCACTAAGGGTCACAAAATGGGTTCTCTTGTTCTTACTCGACCCTGTCTTCACCTTCGTGTTGTGGTTGTTTGATCAAAGAGCATGAGGGGTATACCCTGGGTGCATTAACTAACCTTTTCTAGGCCGAACTAGAGCCCTACCTTTTGGTCATGGCTCCATGTCATGGATTTGTACCTATCCACGAATGAGTCATGGTTTTTCCTATATGCATTGTGGCCTCATAGTTTTCACCATTACAAAGAGTGGCTCTGCTCTCCCTATGTTGACTACAAAACAAACCTTAGCCCTTCAGTCTAAATATTGATAGAGAAGGCTAGCCTATCCTGTTGGTCTTATGAGTTGGTTATGGTTGGTTGGTGGTATAATTTTCGACAAGTTTGAGCACAGGCTTGACCAGTTGGTTGTGTGACAGTCGGGTTGGTTATAGTCATTCACTCTGTTATAATAGTGGAAAACCCTACATTGCCAATTACACTTTCCAAGTACACAGTTACATTCCTTATAATAATAACTCAGTATTGTTAATGGAGAAGGCCTCTGCCCCGATTTGAATTGATGTGTGGTTATATGTAATTGCCACAGCTTGTTAGGTTGATTGATTTTTTAAGACAGTGGTGAATTGTTTGGTGTTTCGTCTTCGAATAGCCTGTCGAAGTCCCAAAAATGCTCAAACACGACCAATATTTTCCCAAAACTCGGTCGAGGGCCAACAATCCACATAGGTGACTGCAGGTGGGACGTGCATGTAGTACCTAGGGAAGACGCTTGTTCATGATCCCAGTTCCCTCGAAGTGTGGACACCTTAATAAAGGGTACTTGCGTTGGTCAGCGTTGTTTTGCATCAATCATTGTAATTTCTCCTCACACCTTCGCTAGTCAATCTGGTGGGGACTTCATCTCCCCCACGAGGTTGGTTTTCAAAAGACCTCTGAGCCAATTGGTTTGCATGATGTTTCCTAGTTTTCATTAGGGGTGTGCTCTTTGAGTCTAAGTCTAAGTTGGCCATAGGTTGATTTGTGTTTGGAGGTCGAAGAGCCTGTGTGGTTATGAGGCTAGTGAGTCGGGATGAAAATAGGTCAGTGCACCTATACTTGTAAGTTTAATCACACTCAAGTTATTAATAATATCACATTGTTGCACATAGATAGATCAGGCTAAAAGAGACAAGGGGATAACTCCATAGGAAAAGGGAAAAGGGGGGGACTTAAGTCCTAAGGAATATTTTATTAATATTTATGAAAGTGTAATTTATGGATAATTATTTATCCTAAGTTCTTGAGGGATGGGATCAATTCACCAAGTGGCTAAAACTATTTTTGAAAGTGACAAGTGTCCATCTTAAGGAATGCAATATATATATATATATATATATATATATCGTATTTAAGTTTTTTCATATACTCCCCGCACCCACACCCTCATACACACACATATATATATGTGTGTGTGTGTGTGTACATATAGATATATATTGTTGGCTTTAGTGTATTTCGGGGGGGAAGAACTCATTCTTGGAAAAAGATTCATTCATTTTCTCATGTGCATAAGGGATCAGACCATTTAAGAAAGGACGAATATTACCTTATCTACAGAGCATATATTGTAAGAGGTTTTTATATTGTAACCAGAGTTTTATTTGTCAAAGAGGTGAGTTGTCAGTCTCGTGAGCATTCTCTCCAGGGGATATTTTTGTTGGGAATTTTCCCTAGTGCAGTGGGAGTTAGTTGTAGGGATATGATACTTCTTGTTCAGACTATTGTTGGAAACCTGGAAGGGAAGTGGGGAAATTGAGGGATTGTTGAGCAAAGAAGGGGCACACTTCCTTGGGTGTAATAGGCATGTGTGGAATGAGAGACTGTAGGCTTGTTGCAGTAGTGGCACCTTGGGTTGAACAATTATGTTGATTATCATACCTTAACTTGGCATTAGGAACCCTTTTTCCCTAATGGAGTTAAGCCCCATCTCAGGGGTGACCTATTGATGAAAGTATATGAGCAACAGAGTCTATGGTTAGGAGGAACGTTTGAGTTATGCACGTAGTTGGTGACTTTTCATAAAAGATAAGTGTCTTTATGTGCGTGTCTCATTTATTGTGTGCTTAATTATCTATGTTTAATATGGGTTTAATTCTTGTATGTTGTTGCATATAAGTAATTGTTGTTATATAAGTGTGGTGTTGATATTCAGTATTTGTAGTCATGCATGAGTATGATGGTTATTGTTAGTTGTTCATGTTAAGTTAACCTTATGATAATGCTCATGAGTCTCCAAGAGAAAGTTATAATGGCCATGCACACAAGGAAATATTATGTGTGCACAAGAGGATAGATTCGCTTGTGCGCACAGGGAAGTAGTTCACGCACATAAGGAGAATAGAATTGGTGTGTGACGTCAAAATGGTTGTGTGCATAGTAATGAACACATGTTCGGAATGGATTACACACATGGTAAATTTGTGTGCTCAGTATGCTTGTGTGTGCAATTGTATTGTGTTACTTTTGTTGTTATAAGTTGTGTCAAAAGAGTAAAGTTTGGGTGGCACAACTCAGCTTGGGGTTGAGCACGTTACTTCAAGTATTACTGCGTAGAATAATGTTATAGAGTAGAATCTATGCACTGGATTTTGGGAGTAGCATTGCTCAGTAGTAAGTTGGGAAATGTTACAAATTGGTATCAGAAGGAGTTTGGTAATGGGGGCGTTACATTATGGTATCAGATTTGTTTGGTAATAGGGACGTTACAACCTTGTCTTCAAAATTTTATTCCCTCTTCGATTATCTCAGGAATTGTCTATCTATTTCGTAACAAATTCCATCATATTCCCCAACATGGTATCAGATTTGATGATTTGAAACCTCGCTTGTTATTCACAAACCTTATTGATTCAAATATGTTGTGTGATTGACTATGGGATGGTGGTTTTTCGATTAGAACTTATTGAAAAAAGATTGTTTCTGTCGATATATAGAAGATGGATTCAAATATTGATCCTATAATTTTGAATGGATCAAATTATGCAATATGGGAACCAAACATGGAAACCATATCGAAGAGTAAAGGATTGTGGTAGTATATGAAGATTGTGATTCTATATCCAAGAGATGATCAAGAAGATTTCGTTGTTTATGGTAAGAAGGATGAGGATGTGTGGGTCATCATGACCTATATCTCATGGGAGATTCATGTTCACCTTAGTGGAATTGACTACCCTCATCAAGTCTGGAAGAAGTTGAAGTCATTGTTTGACGGATTCAATGAAAGCCACATCATGCATTTCGAGAAAGAGTTGATCTCTCTTGATCCTCATTCTTTTGACAGAATAGAGGACTATCTGGCATGTGTAAAGGAACTCTAGATAACTCTAGATCAAATTAAGCGAATGTGAAAAGAATTATCAGAATAAATATAGAAAAATCATTGAGATGGTCATGATGAATTTGAGAACACCATTCGACACGTTCATCTTGAATTTCCACACCAATTGGAAGGAACACAATGAATATGGAAAGGATTACACCTTTAAATCTTTTTGTGGTATTTTGATTACTGATTAGCACAGGCTGCTTGAAGAAGGGAATCTTGGTGGTAAAAATCAATCCCATTTGATCAAGGGAAAGAGAAAGTTGAATCACAAGGAAAGAGGACCATTTGATACTCCTATGCAAAGACTTTGATTCCACAACCAGAAACCTAAAGGGAAAATATATGCACCCCATCAAAGTCGAAAGAAGAAGACATGTCAATATTGTGGAAATACTAGACATGTGGAGAAAGTATACTACAAGAAGAGAGATGATTTATAGGATAAGGTTAAACACCTTGAAGGAGACATGCCTTGTTGTACGTCGACCCACTGATAATTTCACATTTCAAGTTGGGTATTTGACTTTGGGTGCACTCATCATATGGATAAGGATGCGTCCTTATTCATGTCCTTAGATTAATCCAAGGAGAGGAAGATTTTTCTCTCGATATTTCTAGTCATGGTGATGTTACATGTCAACATGGAAAATTGTCGATGTATATATGCCAAACCTCAGTGCCAATCTATTTTTTGTTGCTCAACTAACATAGATATGTAATATTGTAGAATTTTGTCTAGATCAGTTCTATGTTTTAGATTTGAAGAAAGGTTGGTTGATTGTCGTCAAAGGGTTTCTCGGCCTAAAAGACAGTATGTATACATTCTCTGACACGAATCGACCCGGCAGTGAACTGAATTCTCTTTTAGCCTACATTGATGAGTGAATTCAAACTTGGCATGAATGAATTGAACACCTAAATTTTCAAAGTCTGCGGTCAATGGAAACTCAGAACACAGTTTTCGGTCTACCTAATTTTTTTCCCTTGAAGGAGTCTATAAAGGTGGTGTGCTTGGCAATCATCATTAGGCACCCTTTGACTCTAGAAAAGTGTGGAAAGCACAGAATCTCCTGGATCTAGTTAACAATGATTTATATTGCATCAATCTACCTTTCATAGTGTTGATATTATGGTAGTTGCGGGAGGTATTAACCTCCACTTGTGACCTTTGATGAGATTAGAATATTCCAGGAAGCAAGAGAAACCCTAAAAGACTTGGACATAACCCTAGAAAAGAAGTCGACTAAAGAAAATATTTTATATTGAGTCTTTATCCTCCAGAAGAAGAAGTCGGCCCAAACAACTTAGAGAAAGCAGTATAAATACAGGACGCCAGTTCTCATTTGAGACAGACATCTCGAAACTACAGAAATCCACTTGTGCACACTGCAAAAATCTAGTAGTGCACAAGTCTGGGGAGCAGTTCCAACTGCAGTTCCTACAAGCTGTAATTTCGATCTTTCTGAGTTGGACTTTCTTATCAGTCTTGGTTATTTTTTCTTCATGCATTATCCTTGGTTGGATATTGATTTTCTACTAGAACTCTTCTCTCTGTCAAGGTCAAGGTGATCGGGGGTGGCATTTATGCCTATGGTTGGGTGACAATATTGTTATATTGTTTATGGTTCAACAAGAACACCTATTATTTCTAACAGGTTATGGGCCCACACTATCTTCAGACAGTCTAACTATTGGAAGATATATTGGGAGGATTTGCTCAGTTACAATTGCAGTTGCAGTCAGTTTTTGTTGTAGCAATGAAACCCTAACCCTCTTGTTGAGGCACCTTAAGTGAAGAGATTAACCTAATTTCTAGATAGCCTAGTGTGCCCTAACCCAGTGCATCTCCTGGTACTCTCAACAAGCTAAGACGACAAGTTTGATTTTTGGGTCAAAGTCAAAGGTTGACCAAGTCAAAGTAGTCATGATTTACTCTATGAAGTCGGAAAATAAGTTAGAAGGGTGATGCAGGAGCATCTCTCCATGCAGCCAGCCAGCCACGTCAGCGCACACGCATCCAAAAGCTGAAGGGAGGCGCAGCCTCATTTTGAATTTGAAATTCAATGTAATTTAATGTCTTAGGCTGGTGAGCCAGGAAAGCCATGCCTTTGCGCAGGCTGTAGATAAGATAGGCATTTATTGTATATTTGCTGAGATCTAGTTCTGGATAGCAGACTAGACAGCCATTGATTGTAAATTAATTAGAGTAGGTAAATCCTGG
>SNQJ01S0046262.1:44125-63179 GCA_010110895.2 Picea sitchensis
TCAATTGTCTTGGCATCCCATCCATGTAGACAAGAAATAGGTGAAATGTTGTTCACTGTATAAGGTCGATCAAAAGTCAGAAGAATTTGTCGAGGGAGATGAAAAACCATTCAAAACAAATATTGATAAACTAATCGACTCAGAGGTCGACGGTCTAGTAGAAACATGAATAATGTTCGACTATCGAGTTGATGGACTGAAAAAATAAATGGAAAAACCAATGTTGGAGACAACATCAAAGGGATCACCCTACAACAATCTAGAGGATGAATTCAACAACTTGATGCCAAAATAATTTTAATCAAACCATACATTTATTCTGATAATGATTTTTTGTTTGATAGGATCAAATAGTCGATAGTCCTTAGACTCTTCAGAGTATCCCATCAATATGAAAGCATGACTATTTTCATCCAACTTAATTATGCAATCATCTGAAATATGATCCCAAGAAACACATCCAAACACACAGAGGTGGCCGATTGAAGGATACATTCTGCACCATCACTCGACTAGAGTCATGGAAGGAACATCTCAAGTTGATATACGATTGAGAAAATTCTTTGCACAATATATGCTTTAGCCTAGAAGTGAGGAGGTGGATCTTTGGCCTGCAAAAGACATCTATTCATTTCGACTAAAATATGATTCTTGCATTTACTGATTCCATTATGCTAAGGTGAGAGAGGAACCAAATGCTGCTAGTCAACAAAAGATCAAACTAGGTAATATTCAAAAGATTGATTTACATACTCACCACCATTGTATGATCTAAGGAACTTGATGGGTAGATCACATTGGTTTTCAAAAAAGGCTCTAAACTCTTTGAACTTTTCAAAGACAAGATTCTTATTCTTTGGAAAATATACCCAAGTGAAACAAGAGATATCATCAATGAAAGTTAAAATATACATTGTACCTGTTAGGTGTTAGAAATAATAGGTGTGCTCGTTTAACCATAGACAATATAAAAATATTATCACCCAACCATAGGCACAAATGCCATCCCTGAGCAAGCACCTTGAATTTGATAGAGAGAATAATTTTGGTAGAAAATCAATATCAAACCAAGGATAATGCACCAAGCAAAGATAGCCAAGATTGATTAGAAAGTCCAACCCAGAAAGATCGAAATTACAAGTTGCAGGAACCGCAATTGCAACTGCTCGCCAGACTTCCGTACTACTAGATTTATGTAGTGCGCACAAGTGGATTTATGCAGTTTGAAGATGTCTGTCTCAAATGAGAATTGGCGTCCTGTATTTATACTGCTTTCTCTAAGATGTTTGGGACAAATTTTTCTTCTGGAGGCTAAAGACTCAATATAAAATATTTTCTTAGCCGACTTCTCTTCTATGGTTATGTCCAAGTCTTTTAGGGTTTCTCTTGCTTCCTCGAATATTCTAATCTCATCAAAGGTCACAATTGGAGGTTAATACCTCCCACAACTACCATAATATCAACACTCCCTCCTAGCTAGGGAGGTATTGAAGGCAATGGTATTTAACACAAACATACCATTCAACCGGTAGCATCATCATAGCCATATAGGATATCTCATGATTAGATCAAGAGAACCATCATCACTATCAGTATCATCTAATAGAATAAAATTCATCATCTCTCTAAGCCATACTCCATATGAGTAATCAGGCATGATACTGAATAATTCACTCACTCCATAGAGTGATACAAGAACCATTCTTCTAATCCAGACATATGTCCTAGAAGAATAACTATTCCAGCATATGTTGGAAGCCACACGATGGACTACAAAGACTATTCTTCTAATCCGAACATACATCCTAGAAGAATAACTATCTTGGACCATTTTCCACCTCGATAATGTCTATCCACCATGACACTGACTATCCATCTAGCTAATAAACATTTTCAATGCTACTGATAGTCTACATGGAAATTAGAACAATGCCATTCAATATAACACAATTGTGTTATCCATAGTAGTACACAACTACTATCCAGTGGTACACAACCACACCAAGTAGAACACGACTGCTTAATCAGTGACACATAGTCACAACCAGTGGAACACATCCACCATAGTAGCATACATCTACTGTCCAGAGACATACAATCTCCATAGAAATCATATCATCTGATGTCAACTTGCATAAAAACAATATCAGGATATAAATTGAGTCACCTGGGCCATTCTTCCACTGACATTTGTGAGATCTGGAAGAGCATCTGCCCTAAAAATGTAAAACATTAGCCATGGTCTATCTGGACTATTCTTCTCAAGCAAAGAATAATAACTGTCCCTGATTTCTAAGCATGGACCATTCACCTAACCGGGCCATTCCTCCGTCACTAATTATAGTGAAACCTGGAGAGAATGAGTCTGCCCTAGGGAATGTCTTTCCCTGATTGCTGAACCTGGACCATTTGCCTAACTATGCCATTACTCCGACACTAAACATAGTGCAACCTGGAGAGAATGAGTTTTCCCTAGGGAATGACTGTCCAGACCATTTCCTAATGGAAATGACTGTCCAGTGAAATTGATATTATATTGTTAAGTTGGATTGCGAGTGAAACTGATATTATATTGCTTGTTGAAACTTGGAAACATGAATAACCTATGTCTAACATAGAAGGATTTCTCTTCTGGTCCATAAAGAGTAAGAGATCGTATGAGAGATTGGAGACATAACATTTTACCTAAAAAAATAAGAAGACAATTTTCCTCACATCAGACTTCATAAGAAAGAACCTTTCAATACATGTGGATGAATATTTAAAATATTAATGCTAATAAGATTTATATAGAAATATGTTATTTGGCTCCTATTAATTCTACCTTTTATAAGAAAAACAATCTAGATACTTTTTTTTCTTACAATGGCTTAGAACAAGGTATTTACAATCTGAGAAATGAAGGCAATGTCTTCTTTCTAAGAGACTTTAATGGTATAACAACAACTAATAAAGCTATTATTTTAAGCAATGATTCTAACCCTAATCCTCTATTGCTAGATGATGACCTTGTTTTATCTAGCAGATACAAAAGAAACTCTGAGGACTTGGGTGAAAATTTGTTTAGTATCAAGCTAATCAATCTTGCAGTTCTGAAGATCTAATCATTTGGAATAGTCTAATGAAGTGGCCAAAATCCAACCAAATGACTTGTATTCATGGGCTTGGCAACAATTTCATAAATTATGTGATATATGATATCACTATATACAACTAAATAGTAAATTTTGACATCTTAAATGACCATGAGCCTAAATTTGATCATAGAACTTTAACCATAACTCTAAAATTTGTCATGCACAAAAAACCCATTGAAGAGAATTGTGATAACCAAAAGCACTTGATCTTCGACAAAGATAAATATGATATTTTTTAAAGGATTTAAGTAATGAATTAAATCTTCTATTGAATAACAACAATATCAAATACCTCTATCATAATTTTATGACAAGCCTCTCTACTTCCATTAACAATTTCTCTATTGAGCTTATATGTAAAAAGGAAAGTAGAACACGAAACCCTTGGTATGATAAAGAGTGTAAGATTTCTATAAAATCCATTAGGGATTCTCGTAATGAGTCCTTAAAATATGAAAAATTAAATAGGTACAAATCCCTAATTAAAAGGAAAAAACAATAATACATAAACATAAAACAAGAGAAGTTTTTGCACCTATCTAGGATAGATCCTATGATTTTTTGGAGGTAAATTCTAACTCATAAAAAATTAAAGAAAATGATATGATTCATTTAAGGGACTAGAATTCCTACCTTAAAAATGTTTATGAATCTCCCGATGTCATGGACAACATCCAAACCATTTTTATAAAAGGAGAAGGATTTTCTATAGAAGACATAGAGTTTGAGATTAAGCAGCTCACAAAAGGCAAATATAAGAACATTGAGGGATACCAAGTAGAAATTTTAAATATTATAGGGTCTATTGTCATCCCTCACATCCATAATATCTTCAATTTGGCTATCAATCAGGGCTTCTTTAAACCATGAATTGAAAGCCTCGTTGTACTTATTTTTAAAAGTGAAGATAAAAATAGTTCCCCTAATTATAAGACCATAATGATTAGCTCCCTTTTAGCCAAGTTATATGGAATTATTTTGGAAAAGAAGATCAGTGTATGGCTAAATTTAGGAGCTATCATTCAACTATGGACCACCTTGTTACACTTAGGATCATTGTGGAGGAGTGTCACAATAGTAAAGCCAATATGCTATGTTGTTTCCTTGAGTTTAGTAAAGATTTCAACACAATTCCCAAGACTAACCTTTGGAATAGATTAGAAGAGATAAAGTCTCTTTCATGTAGAGAGATACTACAATAAGGTTATATGAGAGTGTTATTTTCAAGTTTAGGAACACTTAGGCATGGTGAGAAGAACTTATTGTAATATAGGAGTTAAGGAATTATTTCCCCTACCCCCCACCCTTTATGGCATGCACATTGACAAGTTAGAGGGTTTTTTTATAAGAATCAAGATATGCAGGCCTAAATATAGCTAGCATATGTTGGAAATAAGGTGGAACCTGTTACAAAACAAACATAAAATTATGAAGATAATTGAAGAGGGAATAAAATTTCGAAGACAAAGGTGGCGTCTAAAGACACCTTTACAACACTTAAGCACAATGCACTGTGATTAGAAAATAACAATGCATATTGGACATTGATATCTCCATGATGATAATGAACCATGGGGTTTGCTATTTATAGCCTTAAGATCTAGCCAAATTCCATGAAATCAGGAGGATCTTGTCCACATACAAATGCCAATTTTTAGAGTTGAATCCATCAAATCCGTAAGGTCTAGTCGGCTCAACAAGGATGATATATCTGGCCTTCCAAGTATCCAAGTCATAGTCAATTACTAGGTTGGTCGATCCACCGCCTGACTATCTTCGATTTTTGGTCGATTTTCCAAACGACAGACTTGTTGGCTACTCAACCGACTGATGTAGAGATCTAGTCGATTTCCCAAACATCTATTTCCAGTTGTAGGTCATTTTCCCAACTGAATGATTCTAAAATAAGTGTGATGAACCATTAGGGCTTGATGTTCCAACATCCCCCCATAATTGCATCTTCTTGAAGCCCAAACATCACATTGAGTTTGATAAATCTAGCTTTAGATAAAGTTTTAGTGAAGATATCAACAACCTAATCATCTATTGTGAAATATTTAAGAGAGACACCATTTTCATGAACCAAATGTCTCAAATTATGGTGAACACGGAGCTCAACATGCTTTATCTTACTATGGGAAACAACATTTTTAGCAACCTATGTAACCCTCTAATTTTTACAGTAGATTGTAGTATAGTTCTGAACAAGAAATCCAAGTTCACCCAAAAGTTGACGGATTCATACTACTTTAGTACCTACTTGAACGATGCCATGATATTATACTTCTCTAGTCGACAAGGAAAATACCTTTTGTTTCTTGCACGACCAGAAAAATGGTCCATTGATAAAGAGAAACACATAGATAGAAGTGGAATTCCAATCATCACTATCGCTAGCCTAGTCAGATTCATTGAAGCCGACCAACGAATATGAACTTAGACAAAACTTTATACCGAAATGAGTGGTACCCTTGAGATAAAAGACAATTTGTTTGACTTCTTTCCAATGACTTTCTCTGGGGTCCTGCATAAACTGAGAAACCACACTAACAACAAAGGAAATTTTAGATCAACAATGAGTAAGATAAATAAAATTGATGACCAATTGTTGATAAAGTGTAGCATCGACTTTGGGTGTTTGACAAATTTTGGTGAGATTTACTTTTGAATGAAAATGAGTAGTTCTAAGATTACAATCAACCATTTTAAAATGTGTCAAAAGATCCATTACATATTTAGATTGAGAAATGAAAAAACCATCACATAGTGGTAATACTTGAAGACCCAAAAAATAATGCAGAGTACGATGATCTGTCATGTCAAAGGAGTCAACAAGTCATCTCTTCAATCTTAGAATGAGATCAATATTATTTACAGTAATGAAAAGTTCTTCAACATATACACCAACAATCAATGTGTCTCCATTTGTATGTAGTACATACAAGATGTGATCAGATTCATGATGTTTGGAACCAACTCAAAGAAATAAACTAGCGATCTTAGCATACAATATTGCAGAGCTTTCTTCAAACCATAAAGCGACTTCTTGAGTTAACAAACCAAGTTAGAATATGTCACAAAACTAGGTGAATTTTCCATGAAAATTTGTTCAGATAGGTCTCCCTGAAGAAAAATACTCTTCACATCCATCTGATGGATTTTCCATCCAAAATGAGCCACAAGGGAAAGAATTAGTTGAATATAGTTCATTCTTGCAACATGGGAAAATGTCTCAACGTAGTCGATACCTTTTTGTTGAGAAAATCCCTTCACAACCAAGCATGCTTTATGTCACTCAATAGTACCTTCAAAAGGTAATTTTGGTCCTATAGACCCATCGAAACTTCACAACATTCTTTCCTTGCTGTTGAGGAACTAAGCCCAAAGTATGATTCTTCAACAAATAATCAATATCTATCTCAAAAACCTATTCCCATTCAGGTCATCCTTGAGCATCTGATTAGGAAACAAGATAAAAATTTTCAAGAACAAGAGTCGTCAATGCAATGCTGGCATGTTTCTTTTGACTTTGAGTTTTTCATCCGGAGTAAATATCACCGAGATCAACTCTAGTGGATTCAATTGTCTTGGCATCCCATCCGTGTAGACAAGAAATAGGTGAAATGTTGTTCACTGTAGAAGGTCGATCAAAAGTCATAACAATTTGTCAAGGGAGATGACAGACCATTCAAAACAAATATTGATGGACTAATCGAATCAGAGGTCGACGGGTCTAATCGAAACATGAATAATGTTCGATTGTCGAGTCGATGGACTGAAAAAATAAATGGAAAAACCAATGTTAGAGACAACATTAAAGGGATCACCCTACAATAATCTAGAGGAGGAATTCAACAACTTGATGCCAAAATAATTTTAATCAAACCATACGTTTATTCTGATAATGATTTTTTGTTTGATAGGATCAAATAGTCGATAGGCCTTAGACTCTTCAGAGTATCCCATCATGATGAAAGCATGACTATTTGCATCCAAATTCTTTCTACAATCATCTGCAATATGAGCCCAAGAAACACATCCAAACACACAGAGGTGGCCGATTGAAGGATACGTTCTGCACCATCACTCGACTAGAGTCATGGAAGGAACATCTCAAGTTGATATGTGATTGATAAAATTGTTTACACAATATATGCTTTAGCCCAGAAGTGAGGAGGTGGATCTTTGGCTTGCAAAAGACATTTAGCCATTTCGACTAAAATTTGATTCTTTCATTTAGTGATTCCATTATGCTAAGGTGAGAGAGGAACCAAATGTTGCCAGTCAACAAAAGATCAAACCATGTAATATTCAAAAGGTTGATTTACATACTCACCACCATTGTATGATCTACGAAACTTGATGGGTAGACTACATTGGTTTTCAACAAAGGCTCTAAACTCTTTGAACTTTTCAAAGAAAAGATTCTTATTCTTCAGAAAATATACCCAAGTGAAACAAGAGATATCATCAATGAAAGTTAAAATATACATTGCACCTACTAGGTGTTAGAGATAATAGGTGTGCTCGTTTAACCATAGAAAATATAACAATATTCTCACCAACCATAGGCACGAATGCCATCCCTGAGAAAGCACCTTGACTTTGACAGAGAGAATAATTTCGGTAGCAAATAAATATCCAACTAAGGATAATGAACCAAGCAAATATAACCAAGATTGATCAGAAAGTCCAACCCAGAAAGATCGAAATTACAGGTTGCAGGAACCGCAGTTGCAACTACTCCCCAGAGTTGTGTACTACTAGATTTATGTAGTGCGCACAAGTGGATTTATGCAATTTGAAGATGTCTGTCTCAAATGAGAATTGGCGTCCTGTATTTATACTGCTTTCTCTAAGATGTTTGGGACAAAATTTTCTTCTTGAGGCTAAAGACGCAATATAAAATATTTTATTTAGCCGACTTCTCTTCTAGGGTTATGTCCAAGTCTTTTAGGGTTTCTCTTGCTTCCTTGAATATTCTAATCTCATCAAAGGTCACAAGTGAAGGTTAATACCTCCCACAACTACCATAATATCAAGACTCCCTCCTAGCTAGGGAGGTATTGAAGGCAATGGTCTTTAGGAAAAACATACCATTCAATCGGTAACATCATCATAGCCATATAGGATATCTCATGATTATATCAAGATCACCATCATCACTATAAGTATCTTCTGATAACATAAAATTTAACATCTCTCTAAGCCATACTCCATATGAGTAATCATGCATGACACTGAATAAGTCACTCACTCCATAGAGTGATACAAGAACCATTCTTATAATCCGGACATATGTCCTAGAAGAATAACCGTTCCAACAGATCCTAGAAGCCACACCATGGACTACAAGTAATATTATTCTAATCCAGACATACATCCTAGAAGAATAACTGTCCTGGACCATTTTCCACCTGGATAATGTCTATCCACCATCACACTAACTATCCATTTAGCTGATAAACATTTTCAACGCTATTGATAGTCTACATGGAAATTAGAACAATGCCATTCAATATAACACAATTGTGTTTATCCATAGTAGTACACAACTACTATCCAGTGGTACACAACCACACCAAGTAGCACATGACTACTTAATCAGTGACACATAGTCACAACCAGTGGAACACATGCACCACAGTAGCATACATCTAATGTCCAGAGACATATAGTCTCCATAGAAATCATATCATCTGATATCAACCTGCATAAAAACAATATCATGATATAAACTGAGTCATCTGGGCCATTCTTCCACTCACATCTATGAGATCTGGAAGAGCATCAGCCCTCAAAATGTAAAACATCAGCCATGGTCTATCTAGACTATTATTCTCAAGAAAAGAAGAATCATTGTCCCTGATTTCTAAGCATGGAATATTCACCTAACCGGGCCATTCCTCCATCACTAATTATAGTGAAACCTGGAGAGAATGAGTCTTCCCTAGGGAATGCCTGCCCCTGATTGTTGAACCTGGACCATTCACCTAACTAGGCTATTCCTCCGACACTAATCATAGTGCAACCTGGAGAGAATGAGTTTTCCCTAGGGAATGACTGTCCAGACCATTTCATAATGGAAATGACTGTCCTGCACCAACATCCAAAATGGAGCATTCTTTAGAAGTGCTCACAACTGTGAACGTCGAAAGAATGACTTCCCGACGAGGCGAACCATTCTACTTGACCACTACTTAGAGTGACTGCCAAGAAGAATGATTGTCCTAGACCATTCCCCCACATTATCCACAAGGGGAATCATTGTCTATGGTACATAAACAATCTATCGAACCATTTTCATTACGAAAGTGACTGTTCGATCCAGACCATTTTCTGAACTAGAAAATGCCTATCCGTCAGAAATTTAAAACCACTTTACGAACTGGAAAGGAACTGCTCATCCTAGACCATTTTTCGAACTGAAAAATGACTATCCATAAATCAATAAAACATCAGTTCTCTCTCCCAACCTGGGAGTAATCTCTTCCTTTTTCAATAAGGAAGTCATCTCCACGAGCCCCATCTTGTTTCTTAAGTATTGAAACTTTTCATCTTGGACATATGCTTTTATCAAAATATTTTCTCATTAGTGGAGATAAACTGGAGAACCACTTCTTTCTTCTGGATATTTGTTGGCATAGGGGCAGTCCCAGGGTTCAACACTTCAACAATGCACCAATAAAACCCTAACTACCGTCCCTTTTGACAACACCTACAAAGCAGGCGAAGTCTCACTTGAGGTAGAAGCAGGGGGGTTTATAGGACACAGGTGTCTATAACCAAGATGGTACACAGATCTGTGATTGTAACACTTTGCAAAGTACTTAGAAGATAACATGCATTATCTTATCAACTTCATTCACATCGTAGAACGACCCCTAAGGATAGATCGATGCAGTAAAAATGACAATTACTCATCTAACTTAGCATTATAAGTTATATCTAGCACATTCAACATAAATAAAGAACTAATTATCCATAGATCTATCTATCATATATAACAATCAATGCATTAAGCAGATTCACAACATAAACATCATAGCACAAAGCAAACCATCAACACATGATATACATTGTTCACCCTAGTGTGGGGATACATCCACCAACTACTTCTTGTTCTTTATTAGGCTTCAATATCTTACATTTGTCTTCTCTTGTGCACTAAGCCACAAAGCCAAGCTTTGCACCAGACATGTGATCTGCGCACTAAGCACCAGATCCACATTCCCAAAATAAGGTCAAGGCATAGAGCCAACTCCTCTATCAAGCACATAGCCTTACACACATTTTCTGTTGCACAAATCATCTCAGAACTACTTCTCTCTTTCACTTAACCACTTACATCCTCATCACATCCCCCTTACTACATTACATTATTTTCTTATTTATACTTTTACATTTACAAAAAGGCCTAATCATGGGTAAACCCATGGGACGACATCTCATAACTCATTACAAAACCCTAAGAACCCCATGATGGGTCCACATATCCCACAAAGCAAGTGATATCCATGATCTCAGCTCCGCTTGGGCACTCCATCTTTGATCACTATGGCGAAGTCCAAAAAGTGGTCAAACCTGACCAAGATTTCCTCAAAACTTGGTCGAGGGCCAACAGGCCCCCAACACTCACCTGTGACTCATCTCGAGTCACTCATATCTGGGAAACACTACTTTGAAGGCCTCGATCTTAGCTCAAGTCACCTCGACTTGCTGCTTCGCTTGAGCCTCCTGCTCAACGAACTCCAGAATCATTTGCGCTGTAATAGGCCCTTCCAGGCCTTGTTCCACTGTCATAAACACTTGGTGTAGTTACGAACCTTGTCCTTTGATATCTTCAAACACCACACAGGATTCCTCCTGCATCGGTTGTAGTCTTTGTGTGATTTCCATTACTTTTCTCTAGATGTCAGTAATCTGCTATTGGGTTATGTGCTATTCTTGTGATCTCTTCATTCTCTCGACTATAGTGAGTGAATTCATATACGCTTGAACTGTCATTTCCTAGTGTTGTGCCTCCTGTATATTCACTTCTAACTTCCTAAGCTCTGGATCTTCCATGAGGCATTCGTAGGTCTGTGCACTTCGATCTCTTAGTTGCTTGCATTCTAAAGTGAGGGTTGTGATTCTTTTGAATGCACTCTTAGTAGCTTCCTCCCTTTGGTTGCGCACTTACTTCGGAGTGCTTGGTACTTCTTGTAGCTCCAACTCTGTTACCCTTGCTTGAAGCTGCTAGATAGCCTCAACGAGCTTCATCACTTAATCCTCGACTGCCTCATTTTCCTCCTGTTCTAAGACTAACATAGAGAGAAGTGCTCTTCTCACTACTTATTTGAATGCAGTCTTCTCTGCGAGAAGCTGGTACTTTTCCCTCTATATATTCTCTTTTTCTTCCTCGATCATTACCCAAAACTCATCTTTCTCATTTTCATACACAGTTACACAGTACCACGCAACTCGCAGTTTCTCTAATACTTCCACTTTCTCTTTCTTCAGGGATTCTATAGCCTTCTCCTTCTCCTCTTGGACTCACTGAAGTCGAGCCTTTGTTACATATGCAAGTCTTCGAAGTTGGGATGGATAATCCCCCAACTCGATAGTATCTGACGAGGAGGGCGCAGTAGGGACTGCGCCGATCGAGTGAATAACTTCATGTACTTCACTCAATTATTTTTCTATCCTACCATATAGTTCATTCTACTTCACTCCATATCTCTGCAAGAGATCTTCAGACACATCCTCCATCACTCCGTGGACTAGGATGATATCATCTTCCTGTGAGCATGGCCTCTAGCTGGGGCTTACTAACGTAGGTATTCTTTCTTGCTGAAGGTTTATGCGGAGAAACCTTCCTCTTCTTTAGTGTTTCTGTCTCGATAGGGGGATCCTTCGGCAGTGTATCTTTTCCCTCTCCTTTCTTTTCTCCTTCTTTCCCTCCTACTTCTTGATTTAATTCATCTCCTCCTCCTCCTGTAGGCGAGCTAGGTCCATTTTCCTTCGAGGCATTGTCCTCCTCATCAGTCTCTATGTTATGAACTTCCTCCTTTTTCTTTTTCTTCTTCGCACTTGACTGTCCTACATGTTCAAACCGGGTGACCAAGGGGCTTCCTATGATGTCAGGGTTGGAGAGTTCAACATCATCAATCGGTACAGGAAACTCCTCTAACCACTCTTTGGTGATCTGCTCCATGTATTCATTGGTCAACTTGTAATAGGACTGTAATTCTTCCTTGCTCTCATCCCTACGTGCAGTGATATAAATAAAATGTGGATCTGCACAGAACTTGGCTAGTGTTCTATACTAGTGTAATGTGCACGGTGTCATTCACAGGATCAAATCAATGGAAACCTTCAGTCACTGACAATAGGCATGGAGCATTGTGTTCAAATTCCATTACTTCGACATGTCATTCATATACCATAAGGTTGAGAACTTCACGACCAACGACTCCAAAGGTTCAATCTTTGGGAAGGCAACTCCATCCGACATTTTCCAAGCGACAAATGCAATCAACATAAGTAGCCAGCTGAAGTGGAACTCGTATCCCTGATCCTACACTTCGCGACAATCCTTCTCAATGTCGTTGATGAGGTAGCTTGCCCAATTCATTTGCATCCTCTCCACACATTTCCTTGCGAGGTCCACCACGAACCCGATGACCTGTGTAGGGTGATTCTTTCTTACAAGATTTCCAACTATGAGTTGGAAAGTGAGGCGCACTGCACCATCCTAGATAGAGGATACCTTGTACCCTCTCTTTCCCTTCTCAACTTTTTTGTATGCCTCTTTAATGCACTGTGCCTGGGAGCGATATGAGGTCTTCCCTGGGTAGAACTGCTAAGGGTCAGGTCCATGCATGCTCAATCCTATGATCAGGTGGATCAACGTTGGATCCATAGTAATCCGGCTATCGAGCCACAAGTATCCTCCATGATAGCACAAAAAGAGGAGTTTAAAACAAGCATTAACCTCTTGATGTTGGCCAAAATGAGGAATTTTAATTACGTTAAGTACCATGGACTGTGCCAACTCCTTAATCCAAGGCTGGGAGACTATGCGGGGCTTCTTCCCAATTGTCTTCATTAGATATCTATGAGGGGTGATCATGACATAGTTCTTTCTATCTTAAAGGTTAAAGTCAATGTTCTTCAGGGATGGGATCTATCCCAACTTGCTTCCAACTACACATATCCCCTTCGAGAAGTATGCGGTGATCAAAGTGTATTCGTATTCCCTTGGGATGTTGTTTCGGTTAACCGTGCCAGCCAAAGGCAGGATATAATCAGGTAAGATCAATGAGATTTTCTTCGCATTAGCCATATCGTCGCAATGCTTACTTAGCTTCTCAGTGGTGGGGTTATTACGACCCGAATATCATGCAGTCGAAGGGGGAACCTGCAGTCCCCTAGTCGATGATCCCTGAACACCTTTGGACATAGCTCTATCATCCATAAACTTCTTAAGGACCTCTTCAACGAAGTTCTCTAACTTAGTCTCTTCACCCAACATTCTCACTTTTAAACGGATAAGTCGGGGTAGGCGAATGGACAGACGAGGTAAACAAGTGGATGGCGATGTGTAGGTTCTGAAATAACAACTTGACACACAATCAATTATCTGTTAGCAACGTTAATCATGGATGACGAAAAGTGGTCCCGATGCAACGTCCGATGGGTTAAATAAGCTAGCATCGTAATGGATTCTTCCAACGGGTAGGGTTGTGATTCTTTCGACTACGCTTTTAGTAGCTTCCTCCCTTTGGTTGCACACTTACTTCGAAGTGCTTGGTACTTCTTGGAGCTCCAACTCTATTACCCTTGCTTGAAGTTGCTGGATAGCCTCAACGAACTTCATCACTTAATCCTCGATTGCCTCATTTTCCTCCTGTGCTAAGACTGACACAGAGAAAAGTGCTCTTCTCACCACTTCTTTGAATGTAGTCTTCTCTGTGAGAAGCTGGTACTTTTCCCTCTATATCTTCTCTTTGTCTTCCTCGATCATCGCCCAAAACTCATCTTTCTCATTTTCATACACAGTTACACAGTACCGTGCAACTCGTAGTTGCTCTAATACTTTCTCTTTCTCTTTCTTCAGGGCTTCTATAGCCTTCTCCTTCTCCTCTTGGACTCACTGAAGTCGAGCCTCTATTTCATCTGCAAGTATTCGAAGTTGGGATGGATAATCCCCCAACTCGGTAGTCTCTGACGAGGAGGGAACAGTAGGGACTGCGTTGACCGAGTGAATAACTTCCTGTACTTCACTCAATTCTTTTTCTATCCTACCATATAGTTCAATCTGCTTCACTCCATATCTTTTCAAGAGATCTTCAGACACATCCTCCATCACTCTGTGGACTAGGATGATATTATCTTCCTGTGAGGATGGCCTCTAGCTGGGGCTTACTGACGCAAGTCTTCTTTCTTGCTGAAGGTTTCTGTGGAGAAACCTTCCTCCTCTTTAGTGTTTCTGTCTTGGTAGGGGGATCCTTCGACAGTGTATCTTTTCCCTCTCCTTTCTTTTCTCCCTCTTCCCCTCCTACTTCTTGATTTAATTCATCTCCTCCTCCTCCTGTAGGTGAGCCAAGTCCATTTTCCTTTGAGGCACTGTCCTCCTCATCAGTCTCTATATTATGAACTTCCTCCTTTTTCTTTTTCTTCTTTGCACTTGACTATCCTGCATGTTCAAACCGGGTGGCCAAGGGGCTTCCTATGATGTCAGGGTCGGAGAGTTCAACATCATCAATCGGTACACAAAAATCCTCTGATCACTCCTTGGTGATCTGCTCCATGTATTCGTCGGTCAACTTGTAATGGGACTGTAATTCTTCCTTTCTCTCATCCCTACGTGCAGTGATATAAATAAAATGTGGATCTGCACAGAACTTGGCTAGTGGTCTATACTGGTGTAATGTGCACGGTGTCATTTTCGGGATCGAATCAATGGAAACCTTCAGTCGCTGACATTAGGCATGGAACATTTCATTTGAATTCCATTGCTTCGACATGTCATTTGTATACCATAAGGTTGAGAACTTCGCGACCAACGACTCCAAAGGTTCAATCTCTAGGAAGGTAGCGCCTTCCAGCATTTGCCAAGCGAGAAATGCAATCAACATAAGTAGCCAGCTGAAGTGGAACTCGTATCCATAATCCTACACTTCGCGACAATCCTTCTCAATCTCGTTGATGAGGTAGCTGGCCCAATTCATCTGCATCCCCTCCACACATTTCCCTATGAGGTCAACCACGAACCCGATGACCTGTGTAGGGTGATTCTTTCTTACAAGCTTTCCAACTATGAGTTGGAAAGCAAGGCGCACTGCACCATCCTAGATAGAGGATACCTTGTAGCCTCTCTTTCCCTTCTCAACTTTTTCGTATGCCTCTTTAATGCGCTGTGCCAGGGAGTGATATGAGGTCTTCCATAGGTAGAACTGCTGAGGGTCGGGTCCATGCATGCTCAATCCTATGATTAGGTGGATCAGCGCCAGATCCATAGTAATCCATCTATCGAGCCACAAGTATCCTCCATGATAGCACAAAAATAGGAGTTTAAAGCAAGCGTTAACCTCCTGATGTCGACCAAAATGAGGAATTTTAATTACATTAAGTATCATGGACTGTGCCAACTCCTTAATCCAAGGTTGGGAGACTATGCAAGGCTTCTTCCCAATTGTCTTCATCAGATATCTATGAGGGGTTATCATGACATAGTTCTTTCTGTCTTAAAGGTTAAAGTCACTGTTCTTTAGGGATGGGATCTGTCCCAACTGGCTTCCAACTACACGTATCCCCTTTGAGAAGTACACGGTGATCAAAGTGTACTCGTAGTCCCTTGGGATTTTGTTTCAGTTAACCATGCCAGCCAAAGGCAGGATATAATCAGGTAAGATCAACGAGATTTGCTTCGCATTAGCCAGATCGTCGCAATGCTTACTTCGCTTCTCAGTGGCGGGGTTAGTACGACCTGAACGTCATGTAGTCGAAGGGGGAACCTGCAGTCCCCTAGTTGATGATGCCTGAACACCTTTGGACATAGCTCTATCATCCATAAACTTCTAAAGGACCTCTTCGATGAAATTCTCTAACTTAGTCTGTTCGCCCAACCTTCTCACTTTTAAATGGATAAGTCAGGGTAGGCGAATGAACAAATGGGGTAAACAAGTGGATGGCGATGTCTAGGTTCTGAAATAACAACTCGACACACAATCAGGTATCTGTTAGCAACGTTAATCATGGATAATGAAAAGTGGTCCCGACCCAACGTCTGATGGGTTAAATAAGAGAGCATCGTAACGGATTCTTCCAACGGGTAGGGATGCTTCCATTAATGCGAATATATTTGTTATGGCGCGGTCTCAACATCCCAAATGTGGTCTATTCGCCCATAAATGTGTTTACTATCCGTTCCGAAGCGTCGTTCTAATGGTCAGGGTGCCTCCAATGGTCATATAGCTTCGCTGAGGTGAAGTCCCATTCTACACGGTTTTGTTGTTCCTGTGAGGTTCAAATCCTGCAAAATTACCTCCTACGAAGTCTTCTTTGTAACTCTCTGTAGCTTTTCCAACCTGGCTTTCTTCTTACTAAGCTTCCTTGCCTTCTTTCCTATGATATGAGTCTCTCTAACTATTTTTGGATTCCTCTTTCCATTCTTATTCTTAGTTTCTTCTATCATTATGACTTCACAGTGATGATGTACTTCTAATGGGTTCAAAGTTAATATCCTTTCTCTTACCAGTTCTTGGGTGGATTTACTTTCTTCTTGTATGGATAGGTCCTTCAAACCTTCTTGTGTTCATTCAACCTCAACATCTAATTCTCTTTCCTTCTGCTGCTTCAACTTAGCTTCTCGTTCTTCTATCAGTCGATCTATTTTCCTAGCTATGAAATCCCTTAGTTCTTTCTTTTTCTTTTCTATAGCTTCTTCCTCTGCTTTCCTTTTAATTTGATCCTTCTCAATCCAAGTCTTTCCTAACAAAAGTGGGAACAAGGCGTTGTTCTCAATAAACCTAATAACTTCAAATTCCTCTTCTATCGATGTTCCATGAGTAATAACAGGTACATTAGTAACTCTTTCACATAGGGTTATCATCTTTCCTTTAAACAATCCTATCTTTCCCAAAGAAGGTACCACAATAGACTTTCCCAAAATTTTCCAAGTGCCTACTATCATAATATTCACCGGTGTTTCCTCATCCAAGACACAGTCTATGTCGAAGTTTCCTATTATTTCACTTATGCGCTATTTTTCTTTCATAATCTTTGGTAAAACGACATCTTTGTGATCATTCATTGCCTCTTTTAACTGTACTAATGTAGTCTGGACTTCCTCCAATCCTTTCTTTTTCTGATATTCTAACATACTTTTACTTTCTTGACTCATGTTCATTTGTTTGACTTTAGAAATCATCCTTGGGCTGTCCTCAACCTCATGACCAACAATTTAACAACAAAGAAAAATAGGACCTATACCAAGGCATTACTTGGCAAGATGCCCTGGTCTTCTGCAGTTATAACATAGGGTTAATCCTCTCTTCCTCTTGTACTGCGCACTAGGATCACAATGTTGAACCTGCAATCTGAAAGATTCTTTCTAGGTTCCTGCATCTAATTATAAGTCCAAAAATTCTTTCTATGCATAGGAATAACATATCTTTCTTCATTTCTATTAGCCTCACTTAGATCAAGTCTTTCTTCCTGCTACGCCCTAGTTTTGAGACTAGGACATAATCTATTAAACATACTTAAATTCATGCTTTCAATTTTTTTTTCCACTTATCTTACTATTACCAAAGCACAAAGCTTACCTCTTTCAAGATCTTACCTCTTTTCTTCAGATCAGGTTTCTTTCTTAGCACCGAGCTTCACAAGTCAAGTAGAATAATGTGCACTACAACAACAGATCTACGCACAAAGATTCTCTTTTCTTTACTTCAGTTCCCAACAATCACAGTTTCAGGTCCCAACAATGGAACTATTTGTTGGCGCAGGGGCAGACCTAGGGTTCAAAACTTCAACAATGCACCAACAAAACCCTAACTACTAGCCCTTTCAGAAACACTTGTGAAGCAAGCGAAGTCTCAGTCGAGGTAGAAGCAAGGGGGTTACAAGACTCGGGTGTCTGTAACCAAGCTGGGACACAGATCTGTGATTGTAACACTTCGTAAAATACTTAGAAGATAACATGCATTAGCTTCTCAACTTCATTCACATCACAAAACAACCCCTAAGGATAGATTGGCGCAGTAACAATGACAATTAATCATCGCACTTAGCATTATAATTTATATCTAGAATATTCAACATAAATAAAGAACTAAGCATCCATAGATATATCTATCACATATAACAATCAATGCACTAAGAAGATTCACAACATAAACATCATAGCACAAAACAAACCATCAACACATGATATACGTGGTTCACCCCAGTGTGGGGCTACATCCACCAACTGCTTCTTATTCTTTATTAGGCTTCAATATCTTATATTCATCTGATCCTATGCACTAAGACACAGAGCCAAGATTTGCACTAGATAGGTGATCTGTGCACTAAGCACCAGATCCACCTTCCCAAAATCAGGTTGAGGCACAAAGCCAACTCCTCTATCAAGCACAAATCCTTACATACATGTTTTTTTGCACAAAGAAACTCAAAACTACTTGCCTCTTGCACTTAGCCACTTACATCCCCATCACATACCCCTTACTACATTACATTCTTTTCTTATTTATACTTTTACATTTACAAAAATTCCTAATCATGTGTAAACCCATGGGTCGACATCCCATTGTTGGAAGATTGATTGTTGTCATTGATGTCAACCCTAGTCATGGGTTTTGGACCGCAAGATTGATAAAGGTATTTGGACATGAAGGAAAATTCACATGCATATACAACACCCATGA